>OZ026812.1:6678177-6844206 GCA_964023185.1 Macaria liturata | reverse complement strand
GGGAGTTCGAAACGTGATCATAGAAGCCCTAGCTGATCGGTAGCTAGTAGTAGTCGTTGGTTAAAACATATCAGTATAGGTGACTGCGGCGCGGGCGTTTCGTTTCCGACCGAGATTTTCGGAATTTGTGAAACACTTGCTGGTTTGCTCCAATAGTGACTGTCCCTTCAGTAGATCTGGTGGTCAAATTCCTGTCTGTCCTGTAAAACAGTGTATAGGTACAGAGTGGTTGGTACCTTCAGTGTTGTAGTTGTGTTTGTGCGCGGGGTCGTCGCGCGCGCACAGCACGAGCCCGCACGCCGCCAGCGCCAGCAGCAGCACGCCGCGCACGCCCAGCGCCAGCGTCGTGATGTTCGATACGGCGCTGCTGGATACTTGCGCTGTACATATATACATAATTACTTCATAAATAATTATTTAAATAAAATTATAAATAATAATTATTATTTAACTCTTTTAAATTCGAGAAATTAAAATTATGTATTTTATTATAAACTCTGTATTTTTTTTTACATAAATAAAATTCACAGATAATTTGAGTGAGCTTTCGCAATGCTTGCATGCGTCCCGCGTAGAACTTAAACTAAGAAGATGGCGATTCATCCGTTTTTGAGCTAAAAAATAAATAGGATTCTACATAACTAAATAATTTATTATTGTGACCACCCTAAACTTTTTGCATAGTCTCCGGTATCTTTCTTCTATAAGTTTCGCTGATGCATATTATTAAATTGGTATTTCAAAATTAAACAACTATAATTCTACAATCTATATTTTACTTATATACCTACCTACTAAAATATATATTAATCTTAGATTAGATCCTAACTATAAAAGTCCCTATACCTAATTCATCTTAATTTTCCTTGTTTTTTTTAATTCTATTATTTAACATAGGATAAATCAGAACTTGATTTAATCATAGGATTAAATCAAGTTCTTATTTATCGAACAGACTATTATTCTAATATCTAGTCTCTGCTAAAATGATACAGTAATATGAAGTTAACTGTTATCAAACGACCTACATAGTTACCTAATGCAAACATAGAAAAGAGAACACTAAAGGTAGTTAAAAAGAAAAGCAGAAATAAGAGCGAATGATATATTAAATCAAATCTGAGTTGTAAATAAATAAAAAAGCACTTGTTATTATGCTAATATAGCCTGGAATTATTAAAGTAGCGTCACCTTCGGAGTTGTCCACGACTTCGTCCCTGGCAATATTGACGGGTTTGCTCTCGCCTTTGTCGTTGTAAGCGCAGATAACTATCTTGTAGGCGTCTTGCTTGGGCTCGGGGATGATGAACCAAGGCTCTGTGGTGGTCATCACTAGGTACTGGTCGTCTGTGTCCACGGCTTGCACGACTATCTTGAATCTCTGGTTACAGATAAAATCATGATCAATAATGGATATCAGATGAGCATTTTGGAGATATCGTAGACACATGGCTGTTGGACACGAATGATGGGATGCAATTCGGTATGAAGATCAATTCATCTTCGAAAAATAAATACCTGAGAAGGAAGAGAAGAATACGAAAAATAAACGTGGGACATTTCCCACGGCTTTCACAACCTTTTTGTTTATTATGTGACCGAAGAAAGCAAAACTTTAGAACGTTCCTCAAGAAGAATTAAATCTCTTTTACTCTCTCTACTCAAGAGGGTTTCAGAGTTAGAGTAAAATAGGTTTTCATAAGAAAGCGGTTGGGAAAGGTTTTTCAAACGATAAAAAAGCATATCTATACATATAATAAGCTGGTGTCTGTACATTGATTAATTTAAAGAAAAAAATGTTGAGGTGTCTTTATTGATGCAATAGAACACAAAAATCATGTTTTAAAAAAAACTGTTATATAATAGTACCTGGAGCAATCCCCCGTCGTGTCCCTTCTCACACTTGACGTGTATGTCCCTGGCGCGGTCCAACACCGCCTCGCAGTCGAGGGGCGGCCGCGGGACGGTCTCGTCGGATACCAGGAACGTGCATGGAGTGTAGGATAGCCCTTTGCCCTTCACGCCGTTGTCGCCCCAGCAGAATATTGTGCCTGCGAACATTGGCATAGTTAAATATATTTTACATGATGTACAATAAAAATCGTTCAGAGATGTACAATAAAAATCGATTTAAAATAGTGTAAGAAAGAAGCTTATGTTCATTAGTTTATATGTAGATCTTTGATGAATTTGCCGGGCTAGCTAAAATTTCAACTTTTATTTTATCTGTGAGAATGTGAAAAGTTTTTATTCATTGATACCGTTTAGCGTTTTGCTGGCATTAGACCCCCTCTTAAGAAGGACACAAAACCGAACATACCAGGGGCATGTAATTCGGAGAAACGTGATGCTTTGGTATCTTTTAAACAAATCGTGTAAACTTGTTTTAGGGTTTGTTTGCAATAAAGTCTTTTTCTATTCTACCGAAATATTTAATACTTACTAGTAGCACTATCAGGTCGTTCAAACAGCAGCACACTGTCCTCAGTCTCCAGGGTGTCTTGCTCGTATTTCTTCAGACTGGTGACGTTGACCGCCTCGTTGACGACCACCCATCTGTACGTGGTCGCCGGCGGGTTGGCTCGGACGTTGCACGTGATGTTCATAGACTCGCCCTCGCCTAGACCGTACTCTACTACGGTGTCTTCTTCGCAGTATGATGGGTCTGGAAATATAAAAGCACTAATTAGTTTAAGAGGGAATTTTATTTGTGTTGTTTGCCTTGTAGGTTCCAGTTTTAGATCCTTAGATATTGGAATCTTTTCTTATATTAAACGAGTGTATGTATAAGAAGATATTAGAAAATTATTCAGTTCAGGTTCTCCTCTTTGTCCTCCTCCAGTTGGATTCTTAATTTCTGCGGCTCGTAACCCGCATAACTGATTTGTTGGAGAAAATCTATTTGGGTAAGTACATCTGGTGGGCGCTTATATTATATATTCATATTCTTCAGTTCCTTTAACTGTTTAGATCCTAGATTTTTTACCCACCCGAGAGATCTATGCAAACAAATCGCCTAAGACCTTGGAGAAGAACGCTAAAAACTACTTGCTATAGAAAGAAAGAAATATTTATTAAAATCATAAACATATCAAAACAATATTTTTTTTTATGCATTATGCAACACAATGATTTCTTGTCATAATTGTCCTAAACATTCTTACAAAATATTTAGGTAGGTAATAATGATATATTTTACAAGTGTAGGTGCTCACAGGTGACGTTGATCCGCACAGGCTCGCTGTACCCGGAGCCCTGCTCGTTGGTGGCGGCGCACACGTACTCCCCCGCGTCGCTCTCCGCCACTGAAGGTAGCTCCAGGAACGCTTGCACCACTTCACTTTTGTCCTTCTTTTCGCCTAGGATGTCATCCTGGTAGCAAACATAACAATGTATGTAGGTCCAGCGCAGCTGTTTCAGGGCATCAAGTTTTGTTGGGGAGCAGCGTACATATTTGATCGAAAGGAGCAGCAAAAATATCGTCTCTGAGACGGTGATGGGCCGAGAGCTCAACTTAATTCGTGATTTGCAGCCGCACTAGCTGCGATTGAGTGATGTACTGATCGCGAATAACTTTTCGGGCTATTCTTAGCAGTTATCCGTAATTATGTATCTAGTTATCTGCTTTAATAATATAAAAAGTAGTATAGTTAGCTATATTAAGGTCAGAGTGGTTATGCTCATACGGCTAAAAAAAATGATTAATGGCGAACAATTATTTCTTTAAAACACAGTGACTTCAAGTTTACCGTGACTATATTTTTTTTTAAATAGCCCTCCTCATCCATCTGAATTATGCACAATTAAGTACATAAATAATAATGAAGTACCTCATGGAACCACACGAGCTGGTAGACGGCTGGGTTGGCCTGGAAGGTGCACACCATCCTCACGTCCGTGCCCTTCGTCACCACCAGCGTGTAGTTGTCAGCGCACAGGTCTATATCCGACACTATGCTCAGGACTGGCGCATCTAAAGTAAACAAGTAAAGATAACTACAGGGTAAGATTTAGGTGTATTGAATTAATGGACGCCCGCGCCTTCGCTCGCATTATTATGAGATAAAAATTTGAGATTGTGACTTCTAAGACCTCATACTACTTATGTACATACCAAAAATCATGATGATCCGTTCAGCCGTTTTTGCGTTATAAACAGACGAACAGACAAAAATTAAAAAAAGCTGCTGAAACGCTTTGTTAAACGCGAAATGTTTTGTTATGGATTTAAAGTATACCCAAACATTTTTTTTCTAATATATTCAGAAATAATTCAGAATATTTCAGAGTTTTGCCTGGTGGTAATGGCAAAGCAAGCACTCTAAAATAGTTAGCAATCCCTTTATAACCTACCGAATATTAGTTATCCCTTCAGTCTACGGAATTATAGAAGGTAATAACTGTGTACTGTACCAAATTAAGTGCTTCGAAAAATACACCGAATAAAATAAAATGAGATGAATAAATAGGTATAGTACAACTTTATTGCACACTAAAATAAAATAAAACACAACAATAGGACTTAAACTATAGATGTATGTATAAGAGAGCAGCCTTATTAGCTAGTGATCTCTTCCAAGCCACTAAACACGTGGGTTAGAGAAGCACACAACACGGAGTATTGGCGTATAAAGGAGGCTTAAGCTCTGCAGTGGGTTTTTTGAGCCGACTATAATGATGATAAACAAATAAAACAACATACGTACAAAGTACAGTAAGCGGCAGTTTCTCCGAGCAGATGTACTCCTCCTCGTCCCTGGTGTATGCGGGCGCGCAGCACGACAGCGACGACTCGTCGAACTCGCGGCCTATGCTCAGCTGGATGTCGCTCAGCTTCAGGCTCTGCGACTCTTCCATCTGAGATGATCACGTATGTGCACATGTAATAAAATGAAGAGCAATGGACGACATAGGGTTCATTTTCATTTAAAAAGTGCGCATGTAATATTGCGGCTCATAAATGAATTTAACTCTAAGTAGGTACTTATCTCCCCCAATAAACGACAAAATATAAATATTAATTTGATGAATGTGCACTTATATGGAAGTGATTTATTTTCGCTCGCGTTGTATCGGGACAAAAATGACTTTTTAGGGCGGTTTCGTGGATATGTACGTTGAACAAAAGTTGTTGCTTTAAATATTGTAAAGCTAACATTGAAAGGTTATTATTCTTACTTACCAGTAACCCTAATGAATATATAAAGAAGAGCCCTGTCTACTGCAACACAGGGAATCCTACAGCTGTTAGCCAGGACACACAATGTAACTATTCTAGCATCCTAATTTAAATTGTATCTCTGTTCGTGAAATGTGTGTTTAAATAAATCATTATAATTAATTATATTTGACATACCGTAATATTCTGATCGAGCTGCACCAGCTGGCTGTCCCCGAGGCGCCACACGAGTGGCGGCGGCGGGTGCGCGCCCAGCACGCGGCACTGCAGCCGCACCGTGTCGCCCGCCTTCACGCGCCCGCCCTCCTGCCCCTCCATGCGGACCGACACCAGCTGCGGGGGTACTGTGGATCATACAGCGTTTGTTAGCTCACAGGTCGCAAAAATGATACTCCTTCTCGAGCCGTATTCTTCATTGCATGTCTTTCCAGCAGAAGTGTTTCAGTGGGAACGCCCAGATCCTTCTACATAAGATACATGTTGTAAAAGTGATCACTCTTCCAATAACTAATGCATCACTTTAAAAACTACTCACAGGCATTTTGGGTTTGTATGAGGTCTCACTTAAAATGTATGTGCGGACGCGGCCGTCAAACAATGAACATCTTGTAGTAAAAAATGATGAATAACTGGTGATACAGTATCGCCAATGAATGAACTGAATGTCAAAACCTCACCCAGCATATCAATGACGATGTCGATGCTCAGCGGCGTAGTTCTGTTATTGTTGGTGGCTTCACAGGTAAGTACTCGGCCGTGGTCCTCGGCTCTCAGAGGCCCGAACTGCAGCTCGCTGCGGATGCGGTGCTCCGAGAGAGGCGTGGAGGTGTGCTTCAGGGTGCGGGAGCCCATGCTCCAGGATAGGTGGGACTGCGGCTTGCCTGGAGTAAGGTTTATAAAGGTTTTGAAAAAATGAGATGGTTAGATAGTCTAATTAGTTTTATTTTCCTTGTTAATTTATGTTTTTTTTCTAATTATACGAATGATGGTAAATGAGTAAGTTGTAGAGTTTATGAGTAAAACACAGACAACTTTTCTTTTACGACTTACGACGGAAAATTTCCAAAATAATTCTGTTACATACAATAAGTTGAAACCACAGACCATGTTTTTTTCGCGAATTAAAAACGAAAAGCGTTGTATCTAGCAATGCTGGAATGTTTCTTAACTAGGCAAACATTTTGGTTACTAATTTTGTTTATTATTGTAAATTCAAGTTTTATTAACTGCATAATGTGCGTACCTCCCATCACGACACAGAACATGTGCACCGTTTCTCCCACGTAATACGGTCCAACGTTCTGGCTCACGTTGCCGCCGGCGCTTGCCTTCGCTATCTGAGTGCCGTTCTCATGCACTACCCACATATGACGCGGTGGCTCTGAAACATACAATATTAAGATAAGTGAGACATAAAATATAAATACCGGCGTAGTTTTTTTTTAAAACTAAACTTGTATTGTTGTATTTTTTTTCTTTCTTTAAGGAATACATTGCATGTAGATAAAATTAAATAGTATAGTTTTCTGCTACGACTATATGTCACTGGTAAATTGTTAATTAACACACATATAAACTAACAAATTGGTTGTTGGTTGAAGCCAGTGGGAGCGAAATCGTGGAATATCTTTTGGTAGATAAGTATGTATAAAGATTATATTTGGTATTGGTACATATTTTAACGTTTTTCATAGCAAGTGTACCTACCTACCTACTTAAATCTTACCCATATTGCTGAGAGTCCAAAGCTACATTTTTTTGTTCGGTTTCATTAGTATCTACATAGCTATACCTATGTAGGTACATATATCTAGGCTACAAAAATATTTAAGTCGTGTAGCAGAAAAAATGGGTCACTAATTATCATTAGTATGTTGTGTAATACAGGCACAAAATTTCTTAGTAAGTTAGCATAAAATTATTCTACCATCAACGACAACTTTTACAGCTAGATTAGGTAATTTAATCTACAACTACCATAAATAGAATATTCCTACATTTTACTAAGTCCATTAGCCGGCATCATAAATAGCCCAGTCCGTAGGTCAGAGAACATAAATTAGCGTGCATTAAACGATGTTATATTGACGCGGAGTAATTGTTTAAATGGCAGGAGTCGCGGTTCCGGCGCAGCTTCCTCATTAAAATACAGGCCAATTAACAGAGCTATTTCGCTGGTTCGGGAAAACTCGCCGGTTTAATAGTGAAAAAGAAAAAATGCATCCCGGTGATGGTTGGTTTGCTCTGTCAATAACGGATGCCGAAATTGTAGGAATCAGCTCTTAAAATAGGGAATAGGAACAAATTATGTTTGGGTTTTTTTTATTTTGCAAGTAGGTTTACCTTTATTAGGTTGAATAAATATTACATCTATTTATTAATTTTTTTTATTTCTTATGCGAACAAACTTCAACTAAAAGAGTCATCAAAGCTTGTAATATTCGATAACGCTATTTCGCCACATAATGCGAGTACAAATTCGATAAAGATAAGATAAAGATAAAGAATTTTTATTGATAATGTAAAATTGTAACATACATAGGTATAGGTATAAGTACTAATATCACAGAAATATGCTACACAAATTACAATATCTCGTCAAATTGAATTTAAGTATAACATTTAGTTTTATAAAATTTTAGAAGTTACAATGTCAAGTTTTATTAATAAAATAATGAAATTTTTTGTTATTAAAATCATGTCAAACATAATAATAGGTATGTAATCATACAATATGTCAACTTAAATAAATCTTGGTACTGTCACTTTAGCTGTATAGGGGCTAAAATGACAATTTGGCATCACACTCCTTACCTAGTAGTTAATTACTTAATTTCTAAGCAAGATTAGAATCAGTTACTAGTTGACTGTAGTCATTTTCAAAGTATTCTTTAAAACTGTATAGTGTCTGATCTAACAATAATTGTTTGACACTATTGCAAAATTGCTGATCATTATTCAAAGACTGAATGTGTGCGGGGAGTTTATTGAACAGTTTCTCTCCCATTATAGTGGGTAGTTTCTTAGTCATACACAGCCTAGGCACAGTAGGTTTTAGCAATACTCTGTTTATCTTGGATCTATTTGAGTTATAAGTCTTAAGTTTAAACAAATGTGGATTTCTTTTTACAAACTTTACAATCTCTAATATATATTGCGACACTGACGTCAATATCTTCAACTCTTTGAAATGGTTTCTACAAGACTCTCTATATCTACCTCCCACAAGTACTCTTATTGCTCGTTTCTGCATTATTAACACTCTTTCAAAGTCTGTAGCATTGCCCCATATACTTATGCCGTATGAAAGTATAGAGTGTATGTATGAATAATAAGTTTCCTTTAGGTGCTCTGAGCTTGTTATTGGTTTCAACTGTTTTAATGCATAAACCCCTTTAGCCATTTTTTTACAAGTATTATCAATATGTTCTTTCCATGTTAATGAGGGATCTAAATCGAATCCTAATAGCTTTACATGCTTTGCATATACACATTCAGTTCCATTCTCTAATAATAATGGAGCTTCTTTAAAGTTTGGTGACACAGCATTGAAGAACATTATATTCGTTTTATTAGTATTCAGTTTCAGACCATTCACCGTAAACCAGTTTTCTAACTCTCTTAAAGTTTTATTTATACATTTCTGAAGTTCTTCATGTGAGTCAGCGGTTATAATTACTGTCGTATCATCTGCATACTGGATTACTTCTCCTTTTATTCCACTAAGGCATAAATCATTGAGAAATACCAGAAACAAGGTATTTCCCAATGACGATCCCTGCGGAATTCCTATATCTACTTTCTTTGGTGATGATTTATGACGTTGTTTGTCTATTTTTACTTCGACAATTTGCTCTCTATCTTCAAGGAATGATTTTATAAGTCGGAGAGGTTTTCCAGTTATTCCGTAAGCTGAGAGCTTCATTATTACAAGGTCATGACTTACAGAATCAAAAGCTTTCGATAAGTCTAGAAATATTGCAGCCACTTTTTTCTTATGTTCAAGGCCATCAATAATCGTTTCTACTAGCTTTTGAGTCGCAGATGTAGTCGAGTGATTCTTTCTATATGCGTACTGGGCATTGGTGATCATATTATTCTGACTCATATGGCTCATAATATTGTCTGCCATCAGTGATTCTATAATTTTTGAGACTGTGGGTACTATTGTTATTGGTCTATAATTATTCACAGAAGTGGTTTCTCCTTTGCCTTTATATAATGGTGTGACTCTGTTCTTTTTTAGCGTTCTAGGATATTCATCCGACTGAAGAATATTGTTAATAAGGAAAGTTAGATGGTCCCCCAGACGCAAAATTATTTCATACAGAAAAGATCCGGATATATCGAATATATCCATCGTCTCTGATCGGTCTATCTTTCTCTTAGCTATCTTCATTAATTCAAGGGGAGTAACATAATTAAATTTAAAATTATCCGATGGAAGAGATCCCTGTATTTGTAGTAGACCCATTGCTTCTTGTATGTTTGGTGGGTTATTTGTCTTTAAGTTTTGACCAATTGAAATAAAATAATTATTTAAGTAACTTGCTATTTTTTCCTTTCTTACTTTTATTTTGTTCTCGTCCAATAGATCCCATGTCCATTCTTTTATGTCCTTGTTTGTTTCTTCTTTAATTACATTCCATACCTCCTTTTTGGGGTTTTTCGCATTATTTATTCTACCCTCAATGTGTTTTTTCTTACTTTCATCTAAAAGTTTATTCTTTAACTTGGTTTTTATTTCTATTATATCCTGAGTGGATGTTACTTGTGGGTACTGTCTCTGAATTTGATATAGGTCATGTATGTCTAATTGTAATTTTATTATATCTTCAGAGATCCAAGGACATTTTTGTCTATTTCTTACACGCCTTGTTTTGATTGGTAAGTGCACATCCATGTACCATATTAATTTATTAAAAAACTTTTCAAATGTGGAGCTGTCATACACACTAAATAATGTGTCCCAGTCTGTAGCTAACATTGAGTTACATAACTCTTCTATTTGATAATTTTCACAAAAACGCTTTTCAACATATATAAATTTGGGTATGTGTTTCTTGGCAGTATTCAAGTATACTAATTGAGCATCATGGTCGGACCCAGTTGATGTAGCAATGTGCTTAATATTAATGTTATTTTCTGGTACATTAGTAACCACACAGTCAATTGATGATTTAGACCCTTTATCAAATCTAGTTGGGAAATTTACAGCATTTCTAAATTTATAGGTCTTTAGGATGTCATTTATTGCTGTCCGTTCTGAGGATTCTAGCAGAAAATCAACATTCCAATCTCCCAAAAACAGAATTTTGGTATTAGTCATATCACACAATAAACTAAACAGTCTATCCAGGACTTTAGTCATTTTTACAAAATTACCTGCCCCGGTCCTATACATACCTATGATTAACAACTTACAGTCCTTCAAGCTAATTTCTATACAACTTAATTCACAATGGAATTCATGACATAGCTCATCTATTTTAGTACATTTCTTATATTTTATCTTATTTTTTACAAATATGGACACCCCACCATGAATAAAATTTTGTCTCACATAGTAACTAGCATGCTTGAAACCCTTAAAAGCTATATTTTCTACCTCACTATTATTCAGCCATGTTTCAGAAAAAACCATTACATCAGGGCTGTATGATTCTGCAAGAACTTGTATTTTTGACATTTTATTCCTAATACACCTACAATTTAGATGCATTATTTTAAAATCTTTTTCTAACATATTACAGTTATTTTTTGTGTCATTTGGCCTAAAAAATCATTTACAGTCAGTGATTGATGCACATTTTCTTGATTTATTGAGCTGTTGGATGCAGCCTGAGATTCAGGTTTTGTTAAGTATATTAGGTTATCAATTTGTTTAAATCTTAAAGTTATTCCAACATAAATATACTTCAAGAAATCGGGTGACAAGGATTTGCGTTTTGTGTACATAGTTTTGGTATATGAATTTACATCAATTACCTTGATTCCCGTTGAGTGTGATGCCAATCCGTACATTTGGTCATTGATAGCATGCTTCAAGCAATTGTCCTTATTACTAGATATATTACTGTACCTATATGGTAGTGTGGTCAATATCAAGTTAATATATTTACTATCACAATGATAGATCAAAGATTTGATTATTGAGATGTCATATTTATATACATGAGAAGTTAATACAACAATATCGTCTCCTTTGCTCATTTTTGAGGTGTAACTTTTGACATTTTTGAGTACCTCGGTGATACAAAATCTGCGAGGCTATTATATAGAATAGTAAGTCAAAAAACCTTGTTGCACCAAAAACACATACCCACCTTATACACGTATTTCATTTCTCGTACGTACCTACTCTATATTCTGTGCTCATACAACAAAAGGAATTAGGTACCTATCTGCTGTAGGTATTGGCCGGCTTAAAAACTTAGACGCCAGAGGTGGCTACTCCCATACGATTTTACTTTTTATCTGCTTACCAATAACACTGAGCTGCACGAAGGTCTTGTGCGCAGGGCTGGCCGCGAAGTCCGCCAGACAGTGGTAGAGACCTGCATCGCCGGGCACCACGGCCAGCACCTCCAGCAGGGCTGCTCCGCGCGACCCTGTCACCAGCTGGTAGCGGGACCCGGAGTCGGAGGTCACGCCGCGCTCGTCGCCGCGGAGGTCCACGCTGATGACAATACACATTGTATGTATCTGCATTCGAACTAAAGTTTATATTGTATTCTGTGCTAAAGTATAGGACCTTAAAGACAAAACTATCCCCACAATCTCGTGAACAGCCCACAACTGATACGAGTCTAACAGGTTTCTCGTCCACATATTAGAATTACTTTTTACTTAATTAATATGTATTTAGAACCGATTTCTTTTTGAGTAGATATTATTACATTAAAATCGTATTGCATAAAGAAATCTATTAACTCGTAATAAGTACTCATAGTGCTATGTAGATATAAACACCAATAAAATTCAATTCTCAAGATTGCCAGATTTTATCAAGACCTACAAGTAAAATAGTCCTAAATCTGTTTTGTTTGTCTCCTAGAAACTGTTTGAATGACCTGCACTATCTCGGCCTCTCAGGGCAACTTGGAGTTACGTCATTTGGATCACATATTTAATTTATTAGATAAATTAATTACCTAAATAAATTATAGTCCATAACAATTCTATTAGGTACCTACCTATCCCTTATTTTAGACATTAGACTGTAATATTATTTATTTATTGTGTAGTTTAACGTTTGTTTGAATTATTCTTCTTATCGAATGAGAGTGGCCAACTCTAGTGTCGAGAGTTTATCAAGCCGCCCTAATGGCCTCTTTATTTGAATAAATAATGGGTCTTTCACATAGTTAATATTCGTGCGACGATTGAAGGGGTTGAAACCACTTCTTCTTCTTCTCGAATGAGAGTGGTCAACTCTGGTGTCGAGAGTTTATCAAGCCGCCCTACAGGCCTCTGACATGGCTTAACGACTGACTGCTAACTACCACTATCTCTTTCGATTCTATTGACCTTGTACAAGCCAAAACTGATTTAATCCTCTTCTGAGTACCTACTTGTAAGGAGGTGTCTTCCTTAATACCTACTCATTTCTGCATCTTCCCTTTAGTGTGATTGTCCAATTTACCAATCGAATCGACATTTCCTCTCTACAAGATAAGTTATGGTTTACGAATTATGATCGAATGGCTCATTCAGGAAATAATAGACATTGTTTATGAATAAATTGCTGTCCAGGCGATTTTTAAATATGTACTTACAATACTTATATTCAATATAAAAAAGTTCTTGCTTAGAAATGTCTGTAATAATAAGTTAATGTTGTTTGTATATATTTGTTTAGTTAGGTAAGTAGTACTCCTTAGTGCAGTAGGTAGTAATAAATTTGCACTGATATAATATCAGTAAGTTCCCTACTACAGTGTAAATTTATTACACTACAAGTTTAGTCGCAGGTGTTGAAAACGTCGTGAATAGTGTGAAGTATAAATAAGGTTGCACAACAATCTCAATCAAAAATCTCTTACTGTAATTAAAATCAGTGTACCTAAGTAATGACCGGAAGAAATCGAATCTTTATGAATAAAACCTGAGTTCACACTTAACCAAATAAATTGTATATTTGTTATTACTTACCTGTAGAATGCAGTGGCGGATCCATTCCGGTACCAAGCAAGGATGTTCAGCCTGTCGTCCGCCACCTCCGCCGTCACATTGCACGGGAGCTCCGCCGTGTGGCCCACCACGGCCTCCACTGTAACACAGGTGTAAACACTACTACGGCTACCACGAGGTCAGAGGATTCGAAACATTTTGTGACAAAGTTCTTAGGCAAATAAATAATTTTGTATTTGTATTTTGTACTTGAAAAAGTAACACAAAGAAGACACACCTCATACTACATTTTCACAAGTGAGATGGATTGCTAGTGTCAGGTCATATCTCGCCAGCGGAACTTAGTTCCGACCTTAGTTTGGCCGCCAAAATAGAATCTCCGGAAGTTAAGATTTAAGCAAGATGGGCAAAAAAGCTGTTAGCGTTATAGCGTAAAGTTATAGCTTAAAAGTAGCGGCAGAAAATAAAAGTTAAAAAAGACTAACTTTATGAGTACCTATCTAAAACTATTTTGAATTTTTTAATTAGTTTGAACAAAGTAAATAAAATAGAAAGAAAACATTTTTCAACATTTAACACTACTTTTAAAATATAATAAACTGCACAAAAACAACTAAAGGCGTTTAAATAAAATATATCACTAAAGTTACTCACCAGTTTCAAACAACAAATCCTGTGCACTACACCCATTTAGAACTAAAATTGAGCAGAGAACTATGCAACGGCAATTCATTTTCCACTCTTAATAAATTCATTCACTTATAGAATGCACATAATGAGTGTCCAAAATATTGTCCGGACGTGGGAGGGAACGGCGAGGACGGACACGCGCTTCTATTGGCGCGCTCGGCCGCAATAAGGTCCCGGCGGCCGCGCCGGTCCGGGCTCCGGCTTCCTGCGCCCGACGTCACCACCCGACCGGCTCCCGACTCCCGAACGCGGCGACTCATCATTTACCTTTTACATTTTTTTAATTGGTGAGGTCGAAACAATTGGGTCACTCCAGCTGGATTTACTTATTGTTTACTGGGAAACGGATGCATTTTATTTTCGACTGTTATTACGTTTCCGGTTGTTGTAATTCGGGTTTGTTTGACGCATATCGGTTTGATAGTTATGATGCATTCATACTGATTAGGAGCCAGGGAACAAAGTGAGTTTTTGTCCTGCAGATTCTAGTGGTTCTACGAAAGGTAGACGACTGTAACGGCGAATATTTTTGGTCCCTATAACAATACGCCAATCAGAGACCCTTAGTTTTTTTTTAAACTTCGAATTCGTAGCTCCTTAATGATAACTTTCTGTAAACCTCACTAAATGGAAACAACTTACTACAAAACCAATAACATTTTATTAATAGAATAACAACCATGTTTGTGCTTAGAGCGACCCTGGTTAGACTCACAATAATGACTTACACACATTTTCAAGGAATATCAAGGAACATACAACCACATGGAAAATACAATGTCTTAACATCAGTCAAGTTTTAGAACTAATATCAGGTATATCTTCACTTCAGGTACTTTAGGAGAGTGGTAACTAAGTATTTTTACTTCAACTGCTTGAGTGATCTTGCAAATAAGACAGCTAAAGTTATAATGACTGCACTGCCAATAGCTCCAACTATCATTTTCCTTTTTTGCTTGTTGCCTTTGGCTGGGACCTAAAAAGGAAGAATGATATTTTAACGTCAGCAGCAATATCTCTCCAATTGTAGTAGTTTTAAATTTTATTTGAACTGCTAATCCAAACTCCGTATCACACACAAAAAGTCAAAAGTGAGTTGAAAGTATTTATCTTCATATTTTCAAGAATACTTTCCATTCAAGAGTTACACACCTAATGTATGTATGTATAAATATATTGCAACTGGACACTGAGATACCTAATAATTAAAAGGCCAAAAGAAATGTTAATGTCTGATTTACATAACTTATGCAGTATTGTGGCAACTTACCATCATCTTATTCTGCAGCACATTTTCCATGGAGTCAAAGATATGTGATATCTCGTTCAGTGTGCTCATAGCGACATCAGATGCAAACTTGTCCTCATACAACAAAGTATCAGAGATTCCTTCCTTGCTCAGTGCCTTTGTGGTGGAGAACAAACTCATATAGATCCTGTTCAAGTGATCTGTACTCTCTGTCAAAACCTCAGTCATCTCTTGGGGAGTCAAGTGACTAACATTGGTAGATCTGCAATCCAAAATATTAATTATATAAATATAATTTCAGGAAAAGCAGATGTAATTTACAGGCTAATTCCTTGAATGTTACACTAGAACCATGCATATATTAAGTAATTGAAAATAAGAATCTTTTTTCACACAAAAATATAAAAAATAAGAAAATTTTTCTATGGCGAGACGAGGCTGACTAAGCAACTTGCAAGTATAGTACTTACTTTTCAATAGCCAACTCTTCAAATATAGGCAAATCTTTGACCATGGACATTATATTATTCCGAATTTCGGCATCATCTACACCAAGCTTGATTAAATCTGCTTCAGATAACAATGCCAGTGTGCTTTGACCTATATTGTGTTGTCTGGAAAGACAAATGAAAATTATTATCAATTTAACTCAAAAAAATGAAAAAAGAGCTAAGAGTGGAAAATAATTTTGAATTTTAAATTTGGATTCAAGAATTCACTATTACAACTTTTTAGGAGGTTAAAATTAGTCCTAAAATACGGATTATTTAGTAGGTATACTGATTTCGTGATACTTACTTGAATACATTTACATATTTTTCAGCCCCTTGGCCTACGAGCAATTGTTTCATTGTGGCATCAAATTGACTAGGGTCCATTGCTGTAAAATATTATAGGATTTACGCAAATAACTGTTACGATCGCTCAGAAGGGGTGCAATTTATAAATTATAACATTCATTGATACAGTATTTATACATTTATTCTCGCTTTATCAATTATTCTCTTATTATCTAATTACAAATATTCTCAAAACCGACCTTTTACATCCAACGGCGCCTTGTTCCAAAGAGAGTGATTCCGTCAAGATGGCCGCCCTTTTTAATCATTCAAGAGAGTGAATGTGGCAATTTGATGTTTGCGCTGTCAGTGTCGCTCAACGTCGACTAGATGACAATGACAGCCCAATGATAATATATCATAATTTACTCGTAAATATAGTGACTGTAACAGTCGGCCATCCTAACGGAACGAGTCCCTTCGTTCAGTATGTAGATAATTAGATACACCATACTATACCAATTATGTAGGTAAATCACAGAAATAACAAAAATAGGATCTAGGTTCTATCTTATATAATTTTGCTATAGTTGAGGTCTGTGACAATTCATTGTCATATCACTCACTGCGAAGCACCAAACCAATTCATGGGCATCGAGTTCATACGCCAGCGTGCCCGGTTCAGATACAACCTCCCTGTAACTACATATAGCTGTGCGCAGTAACAGCTAATTCAATCCCTTCACCGTCACTACGCACAACCGCGATGCACCAAACCAATTCATGGGCGGCGAGTTCGTACGCCAGTGTGCCCGGTTCAGATACACCCTCACTGTAACTAAATATAGCTGTGCGCAGTAACAGCTACTTCAATCCCTTCACCGTCACTACGCACAACCGCGATGCACCAAACCAATTCATGGGCGGCGAGTTCGTACGCCAGCGTGCCCGGTTCAGATACACCCTCACTGTAACTACATATAGCTGTGCAACGAATCAATAATAACAGTCAATCGCATCTCATTATCTCTTTCCAATTTATAAAATTAATCATTATCAATAATTTATGATCAAGTTAAATTACAATCCGTTAGATCAAATATTGTTTGGATACGTTCGCTATAACTAACTAATGAGTAATTACAGTTCAATTTGTTAATCAATTATGATCACTATCCTTATCAGTAACTTGAATCTATTATCTCACTACAATTTTTCAAATCAGTCATGATCACTTACGTTATTTCTAACTTAAAGCCAGTATTTCATTACATACATTCAATCAGTCATGATCACTTACGTTATTTCTAACTTAAAGCTAGTATTTCATTACATACATTCAACAAACAAGTCGGAAGCTACCCTTCGTTTCTTTGAAGTACATTCTTTGTCTTCAGATGGATGTCGCTTTGGTGTAACCAACGATCGATCGCGAGTACCACGTGAAGGTAACTCGCGAGCTTACACGTATCTTTCGCGTGGCTTGGGTGTTATGGATTGGTTTTTGAGCGCCACCGCGGTCAGTCGAGCGGTCGCGCTCTTGACGTATCTCATTTTCGAGTACCTTCAGCCTCTTCCTCTCCTGAGACAGCTCCCGTTCCCTCATCCGCAGTGACCGCATGCTGCTGATACGTCTGCTCCGACGGTGACTGCGATGGTTGCGCTAGTCACGGCTGCGACTTCGTGATTGCCGTCTTTGCAGCGTGTTGTCGTCATGGCTGCGACTGCATCGTGAGTCTCCGCGTCGGTCACGGCTTCGTGATTCACGGCGCTGTCTGTCCGAGGGTCGGGCATGACTCTGGTCACAGCGGCGGCTCAAACCCGTGCCTTGGTCGCTCATGTTTCTGAAACTTAAACATATCGTGTCAATACGTATCCTTATATTCATACATAAAACCACATGAAGAGGGGAAGGCAAAAGAGGAAATAACCCGTTAGGGTGTAATCTAATCCATTTACATCCGAGTAAGCATCAGCTAAAATAATATTTCTTACATATTTTCTACTACTATTAATTAATTGTTTAACCGAAATGTTTTAATTGCATGTTTCTATCGTCCCAACACGCTTTGTATGTTTTATACTACAGTAAATATTGAATTTATCGTCACTCGTAATTGAATTACGATCCTTCAAATATAATTGTTGAGGGGTGCAAGGATCTCTATTATTGCTAATCAAGAACATCAATAGATCGTCAGGTTCCTCGCACCGTAGTGCTAATGCGCTAAACTCAATGTGGTCCAATCACTAACTAAGCATTCGATGGCGTGCTTGCCGCTCATTTCGCATTGGTAAAGTAGGGAGAGATTTTCATTAAAGTAGTTAAACAATTCGATTCAATTTAAAGTAGGATTACCTACTTCTGCGCTTTAATATGTCTTCAAGCAACTGACCATAATTTTAGCCGCAAGGAAAAGCGTTTAACATTTCGGCTTGTCATTCCGACCAGCTATACAAATTAGAACTCACGACTTTCATACCATATTTTAGCTAGCCTGAATTTATTTGCAAAGCAGAATGTACTGTACTCCTCTCGTCCCAGCCGTAACCTTCGCACATTCTTTAACCTTTTTAAGCCAAATATCCATACGCTGGTTTTTCTCTGAAGGATACTCAGGTACTATTATGTTTTTACTAAAGATAAAGATAAAGAATCTTTATTGATAATGTAAAGTTGTAACATAGGTATAAGTACTAATATCATAGAATATGCCACACAAATTACACTACCTCGTCAATTGAATTTATAACATTTAGTTTTAATAAAATTTTAGTTACAATGTCAATTTTATCAATAACATAATGATAATTTTTGTCATTAAAATCATGTCAAACATAATACTTAGTAGTTATGTAATCACACAATATGTCAACTCAACTAAATCTAGGTACTGTCACTTTAGCTGTATAGGGGCTAAAATGACAATTTGGCATCACACTCCTTACCTAGTAGTTAATTACTTAATTTCTAAGCAAGATTAAAATCAATTGCTAGTTGACTGTAGTCATTTTTCAAAGTATTCTTTAAAACTGTATAGTTTCTGTTCTAACAATAATTGTTTGACACTAATGCAAAATTGCTGATCGTTATTCAGAGTTTTACTCTAACCTTAAAAAACATTTGCTGACCCTTGATTATGACAAAACAGAAAAACTACTGGAAATAGAAAAATAGACACAATCTTTCTAAGAACCTGCAACCTGATATAGAACAATGTCACAAACACATTTAAATGTTAACAAACATCATTTTAGAAATATTATATAGGTACCTTTTACTTTTACTTCATGAACAGATAAGTATTATACCCTGTAAATATCTCTTACAAACTTTACATATTAAGCCTGGCAACACAAATGTATTTACAAATTTGAAGGTTATGTTAGTCTATTTACAAACTTGTAAAGTGAAAAATGTTTGTTTGTAATATGAGTTTTACTATCTAATAAAAGATCACAAAAGGAAACATTGTCCCGCAACACAAGCCCATCTATGGGACTTAGCACGGAACAATGGAATACCAACTTATACTGCTACATGTAAGATTTAAACTCCTGTACATTACCTAATCTAAGTACTGTGTTTATTTTGGCATAATAAATAATTATGAAATAATTTTGAATTCATAGACTGAATGTGTGCGGGGAGTTTATTGAACAGTTTCTCTCCCATTATAGTGGATAGTTTCTTAATCATACACAGCCTAGACACAGTAGGTTTTAACAATACTCTGTTTATCTTGGATCTATTTGAGTTATAAGTCTAAAGTTTAAACAAATGTGGATTTCTTTTTACAAACTTTACAATCTCTAATATATATTGCGACACTGACGTCAATATCTTCAACTCTTTTAAATGGTTTCTACAAGAATCTCTATATCTACCTCCCACAAGTACTCTTATTGCTTGTTTCTGCATTATTAATACTCTTTCAAAGTCTGTAGCATTTCCCCATATAGGTACTTATGCCGTATGAAAGTTTAGAGTGTATGTATGAATAATATGTTTCCTTTAGGTGCTCTGGGCCTGTTATTGGTTTCAACTGGTTTAATGCATAAACACCTTTAGCCTTTTTTTTACAAGTATTATTAACATGTTCTTTCCATGTTAAGGAGGGATCTAAATTAAATCCTAATAGCTTTACATGCTTTGCATATACACATTTAGTTCCATTCTCTAATATTAATGGAGCTTCTTTAATGTTTGGTGATACATCATTGAAGAACATTATTTTCGTTTTAACAGTATTCAGTTTCAGACCATTCACCGTACACCAGTTTTCTAACTCTCTAAAAGTTTTATTTATACATTTCTGAAGTTCTTCTCTGCGTTTATATAATGGTGTGACTCTGTTTTTTTTAGTGTTCTAGAATATTCATCCGACTGTAGAATATTGTTAATAAGGAAAGTTAGATGGTCCCCAGATGCAAAATTATATCATATAGAAAAGATCCGTATATATCGAATATATCCATCGTCTCTGATCGGTCTATCTTTCTCTTAGCTATCTTTATTAATTCAAGGAGAGTTACATACCTACTTAAATTTAAAATTATCCGATGGAAAAGATCCCTGTATTTGTAGTAGACCCATTGCTTCTTGTATGTTTGGTGGGTTATTTGTCTTTCCTCACTTCTATTTTGTTCTCGTCCAATAGATCCCATGTCTATTCTTTTATGTCTTTGTTTGTTTCTTCTTTAATTACATTCCATAATACCTCCTTTTTGGGGTTTTTCGCATTATTTATTCAACCCTCAATGTGTTTTTTTTCTTACTTTCATCTAAAAGTTTATTCTTTAACTTGTTTTTTATTTCTATTATATCCTGAGTGGATGTTACTTGTGGGTACTGTCTCTGAATTTGATATACTTAGGTCATGTATGTCTAATTGTAATCTTATTATATCTTCAGAGATCCAAGGACATTTTTGTCTATTTTTTTTATATGCCTTGTTTTGATTGGTGAATGCGCATCCATGTACCATATTAATTTATTAACTTTTCAAATGTGGAGCTGTCGTGCACACTAAATAATGTGTCCCAGTCTGTAACTAACATTGAGTTACATAACTCTTCTATTTGATAATTTTCACAAAAACGCTTTTCAACATATTTAAATTTGGGTATTTGTTTCTTGGCAGTATTCAGATTCAGATTCATTTATTTATTTGCATGTAAATGGGTACATAAAGATCACATTAAATATAAGTATATCCGCCATTACAACCTCACATGAGGTATGCAAACGTTTCAAGTATACTAATTGAGCATCATGGTCGGACCCAGTTGCTGTAGCAATGTGCTTAATATTAATGTTATTTTCTGGTACATTAGTAACCACACAGTCAATTGATGATTTAGACCCTTTATCAAATCTAGTTGGGAAATTTACAGCATTTCTAAATTTATAGGTCTTTAGGATGACATTTATTGCTGTCCGTTCTGAGGATTTTACCAGAAAATCAACATTCCAATCTCCCAAAAACAGAATTTTGGTATTAGTCATATCACACAATAAACTAAACAGTCTATCCAAGGCTTTAGTCATTTTTATAAAATTATCTGCCCCGGTCCTAAACATACCTATGATTAACAACTTACAGTCCTTCAAGCTAATTTCTATACAACTTAATTCACAATGGAATTCATGACATAGTTCATCTATTTTTGTACATTTAATATATTTTATCTTATTTTTTTACAAATATGGACACCCCACCATAAATAAAACTACTATTATCTCTATTCAACATTCGTGTGCTATGTACTACTATCTCTATTCGACATTCGTGTGCTATGGCTCGGCTGTGACGGGAGGATAATTATCTTTAATAGACTTAATAATCTGAGTAACGTCTTTAGAAGAAAACAATGGACTACGTGACCTTTTTGAATCTCCGCGATGGTCCCCATCGGGCACACGGCTGCGGCCACGGCTGATACCATGGCTGCAACCACGCGTCACCCCTTGCGGCGACTCCCGACGCAGTCTCCGTCGACGACTCCGCTCCTACTCCCTCTTCAGCGCATCCTCGCGCTCCTGCAGCCGACGGCAGTAGCTGCAGCTGCGTGGACTGGAGTCACGATGACGCCCGCGACACAGAGCTTCCGTACTCCGTAATCGCCTTAAACTCGTAGCCAGAAATTGTGTGCATTAGATACAGAATCGAGCAATATGATCACGTTAAAAAGACAAAAACGTTATTATCTCGAAAACTATGCGTCGTACGCAAAAATAACTAAATTTGATTATGCTACACCCATGCATTAACTGTTCTACCGATCTAATAGTGTATTTCATCAAAATTTGATATTTTGGTACAAATTTATTATTTCGATGGCGTGGTATTCATTTGCGAAATTGTAATTTCACAATTTATCCCACTTCTGAGCTGTTACGATCGCTCAGAAGGGGTGCAATTTATAAATTATAACATTCATTGATACAGTATTTATACATTTATTCTCGCTTTATCAATTATTCTCTTATTATCTAATTACAAATATTCTCAAAACCGACCTTTTACATCCAACGGCGCCTTGTTCCAAAGAGAGTGATTCCGTCAAGATGGCCGCCCTTTTTAATCATTCAAGAGAGTGAATGTGGCAATTTGATGTTTGCGCTGTCAGTGTCGCTCAACGTCGACTAGATGACAATGACAGCCCAATGATAATATATCATAATTTACTCGTAAATATAGTGACTGTAACATAACTAAGCCGGTAATGTTTCCAACAATAGACTCCAGCCTTCACTTCCAAGTAAAGTTTTAAATTCGTTGTAAGTTTTCTTATATTTGGTGTTTCGAAATTAATTGCCGGCTGCTTTGCTTTTACGACAAAAATCTTTTTGTGAAATCTGATCTGATCTGACAAAGGATCTGACTGAGCGAGCAAACAAAAAAAAAACAAAACAATACAAACGTATTTGACGTTTTGGTTGACATTGACAGCACTATCAAATTGTCAAAACAAAATAATTATCATCATCATTGTCCTCAGCAGGTAGTAGGTCACGCGACATTGGCAAAATTGCGGCCATACCGCAGAGGCCACAACCAAGATTAAAATAGGTCATGGGTGCGATTTCCAGGATAGAATAACTATTTGCCTTATTAAAAAATAGAACGAAAATATTCGTAAAGAAGAAGATGTAAAGAAAAGAGAAGGTACTTTCAAAATAATATTTAATGAATATAATTAAATTAAAACAACGGCAGTTTTTTTTTTTACTTAACAATCTAAGTATCGAAATAATCGTTTGGATTGTTACGAAAATATAATGAATCTGTGTGGTCATCAAGTACAAATTTAGGTGTCGGTAAATAAAATTGAAATCATTATAGGAGTTAGTTTCTAACCCAATTACATATTTTTGTCGCAAACTCTTCTGAATGTTGAATTGTAATAAATAAATAAAAAAATAAAACTAGATGGGCTGCCTCCAAGGCACCTTTGTAATGCTACTTAAATGTCTAGTGTTTGAGCAAATGATTACAATTTTTGAGCAAAGTTCCAATTTTCTTGGGGATAAGTATATTGTTTTAAGGCCACGAAATTTTACCCGAAAACGCTTTGTGTTTGGAAAAATGCCTACAGTAGCTTTTTCGCATGCAATTCCACGCCAATTTTTCCAAGCGCAAAGCGTTTTCCGGTGAAATATCGTGGCCTTAATAGATATACTTAATTTCTAAAATATAGTTGAGCAAAAATTTTGTGCTTATCCAATTTTCATGGAGATTCCATTTTTAAATACTTACGCATAATTATTAGATGTAATAAATAAGTTACAGAGTATAAATGTATAATGGAAAATATTTAAATTTCCTACTTACTATACAGTAGTAATGATTCTACATTAGGTATATATCACTAAAATAATGGCTTTACAATACCTACATTTCTTTCATAAATATTTTATAAATCTAATTATGTACCAAATTAATATACTTTTAGATACTTTTGTTTATAAATATTCAAGTGGTGTGATAGAGAATATTATATGTGCTCATTTATAAGGATAACGCCTGATTATCTTTTATAGCTTTCTGAAATGAAATACCTATCTTTATCGCAAGAAATATTTATCTGCGCAGATAGCAAGAATACAAACGCGGTTCAGTATTACACTACATAAATGAATATAATATGGTAAGTAGGTACTAATAACTAAAAAACCTTCTCCTTCATATTGTTATTGTCATACAATTTATTTCGGCTAATGTCTGAAGAGAGAGCTTACATGTTTAAATCAATAAATAATGCGATATGGCTACAAATTTATGCTACGTTATTCGTACGTACTAAATCATTACCGAAGTAGGTTATAAGTACCTACCTAATAAATATCTAATCTTACTGACTGACTTTCTTTTATCTACTTTTTAAAACGGGTCTTGTTAATTATATAAATAAATCAGTAAAGTCACAACATATCGTTGTGACTTTACTGATTTATTTGATGTCAAAGGTAATTACCATATTATAAAAAGTTGGCAAGCAAATAAATGTGCCTATTTATTATTCGTCAATTAGGAAGGTACGCTACTTTGTTGTACCATAGTACATGCAAATTAGTATAAACATTGCTAAATTATGTATTTGAGCTATAGTTGGTTTCTATTAAGACTAAAAAATATTAATTTATTTTATTCACACCTACGTAAATATCTACATTATTAACTTCATATAGCGTTATTTAATAACTAATGCATAAACTTTTAAGAGTGGCTTCAATAGACCAAATCAACCATTTTTGACCAAAGGTCTAGAAACTTTGCTCAGAACAAAAACCGTCGGCAAAATATACGAAAAGCAATATTTTTAAGTTGTAGCACAATGTAGCGAAGTCTCATAAAGGTTTTACATTGAAAACGAGAATTATTAAAAAACATACTTACAGTCTTTTGTCTTAAAAGTCGTAATCGCGTAATTTACTAATAATAAATTTAGAAATTATTAGAAAAGCGCAAATTAGAAAACGCATACATTCTTAGTTCAGTTTCATTACATACATATACTAAAATTCATCTCTTCCTTCTATTATTCTAGCTACACTCTCCCATAGGAACACCTAAAAGTATATCCATTATTTTCTAAGCTACAGATAAATTGTCTACAATTGCTTTAACGGCTTGCCATGTTTCTTTCGCCGTGGAGACGATCTGGGAGCCAGGCAGCAGGAACCCGTAAGGTCCGTAGGAGTCCCTCAGGTCCACGTGGTAGGAGAACTTGATGCCAGCGCGGGCCTTCGCCCAGTCGTGCGACATACCCGACGCTGGCTGCCGGATCTCGGCCGCAGTACCTAACTGAAATTAAGAAATTTAAAAATATTATGACGAAATTGCTAAGTCAACGACCGGTTTCTTATAAAAATGTTTAAAAATGCAGTTAAACATTTCGTAACATATTGATGATGAACAAAACAAAATGTACAAATCATATGAAAGTCATGTAAAAAATACTTTTTCCTGCTTTTACTTTTTCATAATAAGTATATGTACTGTATTCATAAATCATCAAAGTTTAATTCTAAAAATTAAAAAAAAAAATGAAATGCTTTTATATTACATATTCTTTAGTGAAAGTCATATTTCCATGGAATTAATATATAAGAGAGGGATGAAATGAAAATCCTTGCATATTTCTAAATAGAAATTTACGTTATGAATGATGCATTCCGGTTGAAATCCAATTCTAAAAAGTCTTGCAAAAAACTAGGTATTATAGTTCTTCGAAAATTCTGGCACTTATTTTCAACAACTTGCAAATTATCAAAATTATCATGTAATGGAGCTCAAAAAAGAAACGAAACTAGATTTTTTACGCTTTAAAATGTATCTCTATGAAATGGTAGATTTTTTGCTTTATATTTCACTTTTACTCAATTAAGATTAAAAAGGAGAGACGGTCTTTTTTGTAGATAATTAGGTAAGAACATATTTCAAAACGCTATATAGATAGGTAAATAAGTAGGTAAATCTTAAAAAATAAAGCCGTTAATTTTGAATTTATTTTCAAACCGCAATACACTGTGCAAGAAGCGCAATGAATTTGTAGAACAGAGAAAGTGTTACGAGTTTTTAAACTTTATTAAGCATGGTTATTATTATTTATCTACAAGGTGTACCTAAGTGTAATTTTTTGCTCTCTCGTTGTACCTACAGACTCTTGATGAAGCCTCAAGATAAGATCTTGACATATATGTACGTCAAGATACGTAGGTACGTATCATATCTATCATATCTACGTCATCTTTGGGGCCGTGGGGTCCGGGAGCCCATACTATTTCCCAAAACCTATCGGAGCGTTTGTTTGACGCGACGCATGACCAAAATGCTGGCCTTATTCTGGCTCAACGTATCAGCATTGCCATCCAGCGTCGTAATGCGGCCAGTATGCTGGGCACGCTGCCCTCTAGTAGTGGGCTGGAGCACTTAGATTATCTTTAGGCTTATCTAAAGATTTTCTAAGTGCCCCCTTTTTTGTAGTAGTTAAAAGTAGTATGTTTAGTTTTTCTTCCCTTGTTTTTATATTTTATTATTCAATCAAGATAGCTACGTACGTTGATACTTAGGTGAAAAATCATTGAGTTATGTACACAAGTTTCTTGACGTGTGCAAAGTACACATACATTTATTTTGGGATAATGAACATTTCGGTGTGTTCCACACCCCTCACACTCACTTATGTCTCTTGAAATACGGACCGGACTAAAAAATAACTTCATCAACATTTTGCTCATAGAATTGGCCGGACGTAAAAAACATTTAGGTATTTATGCTATTCATCCGAGAGATTAATTATGAAAATGTAGAAGTAGGTAATAATACTAATAATTGATGATTAATTTATGTAAAAATGCGAAAAAATTTAATATCTAGTCATTTTGGAAATTCTAACGGCCTCTAGAAAGTAATTTAGCACTATGCTATAAATAATTTTATAATTAATACTACACTAAAACCTAGATTCAAGATATATTAGTAGACGATGACTAGCAATTTAAAAAAATATTAAGTATAACCTATTAATCAACGCACCTTAAATAACTTTATTGACAGCTATAACAACAGGTTATTCATTAAGAGTAAGATCTATTTCGGAGATTTTGATCATCATATGTTTACACTTTGTGCTTTAAATAGAGACCTTCTCTATCGCAATCTAATGTTATCAAACTGGCGGATATTGTCTCTATCCTAGGCATATGTATAACAAGTGAAACATTAAAATTTGTACCTACTAATGAATGTAAACTAGATGCACTTAGAATATACCAAACGCACATGCACTATAAATGTATATGTATTATGTGCTATATGTGAAGCTGTATCAAACATTATTAAGATTTTGAGTGTCGAAAAAAAACTCTTTTATAAATTTAAAGTACCTAAGTAATTTCAGATTATACCTAATTATGTAATTATCAAACACTCAATTGAAGCATGAAATATAGAGTTCGTTGTAGTTAGTAGAAGTAGTATGTTTAGTCTTTCTTCCCTTGATTTTCTCAAAGCTACTGACCTGATATTTAGTGCCGTACATATCGGAGAGTGCGGAGGTGGCCAGCTTGCCCATTTCCATGAGGATCCCGTCGTCTGAGTAAGGTGCTTGCGCGTACGAACTAGGGATGAGCCAGGCTTGGGAGTACGCGTGTAGAGATAGGAATACCTGAAACAACGAAAATACACATCTGTAAAAATAGACTCGTGGACGCCCGCGGCTTCGCTCGCATTATTTTGAGATAAACATAACTTTTTTATTTTTGAACCGATTTTAATGAAATAAACACTAATGTTAAGTTAAAAATGCACCAAAATGTTAGTGAAACCCGTAGACAAATCGGTTCAGCTGTTTTTGATTCTATAACGTACAAACATACCTACAGACAAACAGTTTTTTTTTAAACATGATTTTTGTTTTCTATTGCATCAATGAAGACCCCTCAACTTTTTTTTTTCAATAATCTTCAATGGACAGAGACCGACCGGTTACAGCTTTATTATATGTATAGAATATGTTTAATGATAGAATATTGCTTTCAGGTAATTGTACTAGAAGGTTCGCAGAGTATGTATACAATGTACAGTGAATGGCATACGACTGTATAGATTAGATAACATAAGTAGAATATTTTATTATTAAAACTTTCGTGAGACATTTTATCAATATATTAACTAAATGTCTGCGTGCTGCCGCGGTCCCAGAACATACGTTCTGAAGATGGATGTCATAACATCCGAAACGCGTAAACAACTTACGCGATTTACACGTGAGTGAAAACCGTTTAGTTAATATATTGATAAGTAGAATAATTCCTACAAACAAATACCCAAAATATAATTGTGATGTGAAATGTTTTAATTACTTACGCAATGACTCAATGACCCTGCTCATTATTGCAATAAAATAAGTGAATTTTGGCAATAAAATAAAGGTAGTAAAGTATAGGTGTACTTCTGACATGTAATTATGACGTAGCTTCTTTTTCCGACGGCAATAAGTTTTTATAGTATCAAAAATATTAGTGCTTATAGGCGAGCTTTAGTTTTTTGTTAGCCTCAGACTATTTAAATTTAAAATATTAATCATTTTCCTCATAAATTTACTTATTACAATTAAAACGACAAGTCTAGCGAGACTACTTAGTGCATAATCTACGGAGCGTAGTTAAATTATAATTTAATTTATATTTAAGAGAGTTGGGTGAAGATGCACTAGATCTGCATTTTAATTAGAAATTTTAATTTATGTTGCTAAATAGATCTTCACATTCTTTGTAAAATCATTATTGTATTATTTAGTGACATTGAGCAGCTCCCGCCTGATCTTATTTGACTATATTATTTAACTAGACATCGCAAATGCAGATATTATTCGTAATTGAATTTAGTTGGCTAGCTACGAAACATATGTACCCCTATTTTTTAGTTAACTAGTATAACTAGTACCCCCTAGTTTATTTAATTCAAAATCTATGAAAAAATACTTTTCATTAATAAAGTGAGTCTTTCTTTCTTCTTAATAAAGTAAGTAAATGTTAATAAGCAACTTGCAAATAAAACCTGCAACTGCTAGCCAGTTTGTGCTCAAATTGTTTCAAGTAAGTAGGCAAGTAAGTACTCAGCTACTTACCCAACCTGCTTGAGTAATTTTATGTTAGAAATCATCATTTTATAGTTCTAGTAAAACATAAGAAGAGCAATAAGTATAAACGTTACGTCGGTAGCGTTCAACACATTTAGAAGGTTCTAGAAAAGAAAAATGCATTGTTTTGTGGTGGACGGAATGCAATAAAAATATTGGCAAGTAGGTAAAAGCTTCATAGAAAGTGTGGACGTAGAAAATTCATGAAAGCGCCCGCACATCGACAGTGCCCGAATAACTTGTGTTGCAGAGGTCCCGAGATAGATCTGTGGTTTACCTTTATGGATCAGACGTGTGATGGATTGCAGCGAGCACACATTTCTATTTATAGACTGCGATCTCAGATTTCTACACATCAATAAACTAGTACAAAGTATCGTCTTACTTGTTAGGCTGTATCGGCAAAATTTTAAAGTTTTCTTTCAATCGTTTTTGTTAATAGTCTTTATCTAAGTTATTATACTAAAAATCTTGTCAATTATTTCATTTTGTTATTTAGAAAACTGAACCTTAACATAAGTAAGTGTCCGTCCGTCCTATTTGTCCTCTATACGAGTATGTACGTAGCCTACGGTATCAAGTGAAAACTATTCCTCGGAACTAATTACGATGAGTTGATCTAGACTTGCAATTAGTGCTTGTAATTGTGTATAACTATCTAAGCCACCGGGCATACAGCCACACACGCTCGCTTGACTGTCTGAGTAAATAAAACAATGCTTTAGTTGAATAATGCTCTCTGCTGATAGTTCGCTTGAGAATTGATTTACTTAGACGAGTAAATACCTAAATACGTGATTAGCCAGGACTTTAGATGTGCCCAAAAGTTAATAAACATAAGCAGGTTATAGCAAAAATTACATTGTAGATTTGTTTCCAAATTTTACATTAGTGTGAGTATTTGTTCGAAGTTTAAATTCATTGACTTTTTCTGTAATAGAGATTCTATGTTACTAGTACAAAGTGATGTAGGTTACGTATTTTTATTGAGCTTGAGAGATTAATAGGATCAAAACCGGCTTACAAGCAGGTTTTGATACCATTAATCTCAAGATTCTTATATATACATATAGCGCGTTTGTATAAGAATCTTGACTTTCACTTTAACTACTAGATTTTGCACAACATTGCTTTGCAGGTAGGTAACTGAAGGCAGCATTTCTGCCACATGTCCCACCGTCTCACCATCAATGACCGGTCAAAGTTTTTTAGTTCAGATTGAATCCGTCCCCAGGGTAATCATGTATAGACTCTAGAACAAACTTGAACTTGAACTTTGGTAAGTAGTTGCGAAATGCTTTCACATGGTTTATTACGACATAAATATCGCTTTGGTGACACACAATAACGGTATTTTATATTTTGCCGCTAATTTAATTTACAACTTCCCTATACCTGCTAGCTAGCTTTTAGGTATCAATAGATTTACATATACTATTAACAAAAAACCATGTATGTATCTACTCAATAAGGAAAATTTCTCTCAATAAATCGACTCAGTAGCTTTTCAGAGTGAACCATTCCTTATAATTAGGGCGGAAAACCCAAGAGTGAAAGTAATATTCTAAATCTATCACTACTCGGTAGGTATTGCGGTATTACTAATGATTGATAGATTGTTTTGCCTAGCTATATGACGCATATGAAAGTTGTCACAGTTTATAAAATTAGATGGCTTAATTCAGTCGCTTTGATTTTACGATGACGATATGATGAAGGTAACGACAACCTGTTCCTAAAGAAGGATAAGCGCATATATGTACATACATAATAATGATAACTAAGAAGGCAATGGAAATGTTGTTTTTTGCGATACAGATACAGATAAAGATACAGATATAATTATTTATCGTCTTACTCATAAAAATATGGTATCGAATCGGTTGTTCAATAAATTATTTTTTAAGCAAAAATGTAACATTTTTTACTTGAGTTGCAAAAAGAATATAAAAGTACTACTTGATTTTTCGCTTGTTTGCGTGTCTGGTATTTTTGAAAACAACCGTATAAATACGTTCTGTAGTCGCTGCAATGAGACCAGCAAACGCGAACCCTGTGATGTTGTGTGGTGACTCATGAATATTTAAATTAGTTACTCACTTTGATTAACCCTCTATGTTCAGCCAGGAACTCCGACACCGCCCTGGTCTCTGGCTCGCTGAAGGGGTGTGGTCCTGCGTAGTTCTCCGCGCAGGGGTCCTGGGAAGAGTCCTTCTGGCCCCAGTGGTAGTCCCAGTTGCGGTCCGTGTTCACTCCCACGCACTCCGTCTGGCCCCAGTTCCAAGGGAACCTAGAGAAAGAAATACGTATGTGTTATCATAGAATAATTTAAAACGACGAAAGTTTAGTTGAGTTGAGACTTCTTCTTCTTATCGAACTAGAGTGGCCAGCTCTGGTGTCTTAAGTTAATCAAGCCACCCTATGGGCCTCGGACATGGCTTAACGACTGCCGTACAGATAAACATTTTGATATTAGACTGTGAAAGTGAGATAGCTATGAGAAATTCTGATCCACTAATCAAACACTGAACGTCCATTATAATCCAGTATTTTGCATCTCAAACAACTAAAATGATTTGCATGAAATTTTATGATATTTTATATCATTTTGCCATAAAAAAACATTTGAACTTTCTTATAATAAGTATGTAAAAGATTTACTTAGTGCTTAGTGTGGATTAAAAAACAGTACCTACAAGGTTGAGAGAAAACACAGAATGTAGGTGATTTTCACCGTACATTGCTTTCTAGCTAGTAGGATAAGCGATGCTAAAATAAGTGAAGCAAGTAAGTTTCGTATCTTTACGAAACTTACTTACACTTATTTTAGCATCGTTTATCCTACTAGTTAGAATGATTAGATGAGTTCTTACTCATCTCAAATACTCTATGAAGAGATCCATAAAATTATCTAGGCATAATTTTATCGTCTTTGAATTGCATTTAACTTATATTAACGGAAATAACTATTATATACACAGGTTTGATACCTAAAAAGGCAAACTCAATTATATTTTTCATCATCCTTACTGATCTGAAGCATATATCTATGAGTAAAAATACAAAATGTAGGGTTTAGTACGATAAATAAATAATGTAGTTATATGCATACGGTTTTATTTTATACCATGTTATCCGCTTGAATGAAATGAAGTGCTTACTATTAACGTGAACGTAGGTATAATCTGAACTACTCAAATATATACAACATTTCTAACTCGACCGGTTTCCATCTGTATGCAGTATATTTATTAGACTCATGTTTAATTGATCAATAAAATACCATTAAAACACTTCATGTATTAACAAACACGATACAAAAAAATAATTTGCATAATTATTTGATAAGTTTCTTGCTCTTATAGTTGCAATATAAGTATGTTTATTTTATGGTACGTATTGCTATTTTATAAAATCATGTATATGAATTATGAAAATATTATGAAATCAATAAAAAAAGTTAATTAAATCAAAACTATGACGCGTGAAAGTAATTTCCTAGATAGTACAAGAAAGCATATTTTGGATAAAACATTGTAGAGCTTTAAGGAATTCATGACGAACGACTATAATAGCTTAAACTTTGGAAACAAATCATTGCCTCCCAAAAAAAACAAATTAAATATTTGTTATACTTACTCATATATTAGAGAGTTATTCGCGCGTTTCCTGCTCGTTCATTCAATTTCTGAGGCCCAGTACTTTTTATACTACTTTCACGAGAAACCCGTCTTGTAATAGTGGAATAAGCTAAATACTGAGATATAACAGAATAATTTTCAAACAAGCGTGAGTTCCATTCATATACAACAAGGATACTGTAGCGACTTATCTATCTATATATATAAAACTCAAAGGTGACTGACTGATTGACTGACTGACTGACTGATATAGTGATCTATCAACGCACAGCCCAAACCACTGGACGGATTGAGCTGAAATTTGGAATGAAGGTAGATTTTATGACGTAGGCATCCGCTAAGAAAGGATTTTTGGAAATGCCACTTTTAAAGGGGTGAAATAGGGGATGCAAGTTTTACTTCTTAATGCGAGCGAAGCCGCGAGCACCCACTAGAGATATAAGCTTAGTATTGCTTAGGTTTGGTATTGTATGACTAAACCTTTTTCGAGAATGTACGTACAACTACGCACACGTATAATTTTATTGTAATGTCACTTATTTTTGTAACTTTTTTATTTAAAAAATCTGATGCTTTTGTTTATATATTTAACATAATTGTAGGTAAAATATAAAAAAAAAAATAATGCGCGTGTGTCATAAACGACTAACATAACTACTTTGGCTATTGACTCTATTTATTTTAAATAATATGTTCAATTTAAAGTTTATTATGTAAAAATCAAATTCTAACAAAATTCTTAAAATTGCTGGAATTGCAATGCTTATCATAAAGAAAAACAATTTGAAAAAAAAACAAACTATCCACTCATGCATACAAACTGATATATTAATCAGCTTACTTTAGTTGATCAAACAATTTGAGAAGTAAAATTCAATCGATCTATGCTTGTCTACAGTCAACTTTCTAGATTCATTATAAGCAACAACTAACAGCTAACCATTAAGTTAGACGTATGTAGAACAAACAAAATCAATTCACGCATCACATCCGCTGCAAATCTGACTCAAATAGCTATTAATTTCGACAGGATATGTCTGTCACGTGGCTTCGTATTAGATGAACAGCCTAAACTTTCTAATAAGCCTAACTAATATTAAAAGCTTAACTAATCAACTATATACCTATAATGCTAAGTAACTTTGACGTAAAATGCATTAATTAGACATTTTGTTCACCAGGCTACCGCTATAAAACTACACCAACATCTATCCATAGACAATGTTTTTTTTTTACAATATATAACTATTTCACTTTAATTTAATATTTACTTTATTTAAGCAAAGAACAATGTCATGACCTTTTATAACAACTCATTCATTGTAGATGCGTCAATCAATCAAACCCGAGTTTTAGGCAGGATTTGCACTTACATATATGTAATTTAACCTTAGCGGAAACACAATATATGTATACTCGTAATTGTATGTACAAAATTGGGCATACATTACGTTAAACAAAAAGTGAAACGTTAAAACTTTTGACTCGGTGTAACTAAAGTACCTATCTGAACATCATTTAATTTTTTAACATATAAACGTCAATCTTTGTGCGAAACGAAACTAAGCATCACATAAATTATCCGGTACAACTCTAAATCGGATACCGATTTACAAGTTACAAAGTAGTACAGTAGTTAAATTGCAATGATTATTGCACTCACATAGCTGGCAAAAAATAACTACATATCTATAAAACTAACTCTAAAAATACCATCAGGTCACCTACTTTTTTATTGAGGCTCTTCACAGGCTAATTCACATAACTATAAGTGCCTTTCTAATTGATGGGCTTTTTACGAATGAGTGATTTGAATAATGTTTGCTTGCTTGTCTAAAGATTCAAAGATTCAAAGATATTTATTGACCTTATAACATTGCGCTACAATAGGTACGTCATATATTACAATAATAATTTATGTAACTTAATACTAATTATTATCGAAAGAATTAAAGATAAAAACATAAAAATGTATACATAATGTCATTTACAAACAAACAATGTCAAATATGGATTCTTAAATAATTTTATAAAATGTCAAAACTGTAATATCAGTGCAAAGTAGCTTTTTACAAACTATTTAGCTACTTTCATAATCAACCCAGACTGATAAATTAATAAAGCTAAGATTAAGCCTGAAATTATTACTGACACGGAATGTTTACTTAATTTCAATCTATACTAATATTATAAAGCTGAAGAGTTTGTTTGTTTGTTTGAACGCGCTAATCTCAGAAACTACTGGTGGGAATTGAAAAATTATTTTTGTGTTGGATAGACGATTTATCGAGGAAGGCTTTAGGCTATATAACATCACGCTGCAACTAACATGAGCGAAGAAACAATGGAAAATGTGAAAAATAAACGGGGAAAAATATTCATCTTTGAGAGATTCCGTTGCGTGTGCTGCGAAAACAGTTCAAGATATCAAAAAAAAAATGTATGAAAGAATTACTCGTATTTTTCTTGAAATGATCTAACAAAATATCTGCAACAGTATATGTCTATCTTTTAAGGTTAACTCACTAGAACCGTTTTTATGGTAATAACTATTCCATGCGGACGAAGTCGCTGGCACAGCTAGTAATAAATATAGCTGCTTGAGTTTTTCCTTTATAAAGTTACACAGTTTTTCTTCAAAAACAGTTTTCAATATGTAGATAAATTATGCGCGCGCGTTGATGTCTTTTGTACTGTAAAAATTAAGTCAATCATACGAGCGCCGCATACCATTTTAGGAAAGCGAAAGTAATGTAGTTAATTTACCTATAGATATCTATTCCTTTTTCACGCCGCAAAAGAGCAATGAACTATGATTTTCTGGTATAAAGGCAGTAAAGAGTCCAGAAAGTCCACAAGGTCAAAGCCTCGAGTATTTTTGAAGTAGTGAAAAACTGTTTCTTAGTTTCTTAGATAGGTATATCTTTGTCTCATTCTATAGGTAGTTTAAAATAAAATTAGACTTTGCGAGTCACATATTGGTATGGGCGATTGTTCAGATCTTCAACTGGTGGAAACCGAACTTGCCATGGAAGACTATAGAATGTACTCGTACGTATAATAGTTTAAATTAAATTTACAATTGTTTCACATATCTTATTAGATCATGTTTCTATTTTATTATAAGTTTTTGTGTGTAAGTTGTTTTTGTGTCTATTATGAATAAATAAATAAATATTAAACAGGTACAGGTATTTGAAACATCTTACCATCCAACAAAGTAATCGTCAGCCCTCTCGGAGGACCTCGACCGGGTCTTCATCCATAGCCGGTCGTGCGTGTGTGAGTGTTCGTACCCATCCGGGTTCACCACCGGCATTATGTAGAAATCTGCCTGCTTCAGCATTTCTAACTCGGCACCTAGATAAACCAACATAAATAAATTGTATGACTGTTACTTTATGTGATGTTTTTATTCCACAACGAGTGAACGCCCGCGGCTTTGCTCGCATTATTTCAGGATAAAAAGTAGCCTATGACACTCCTAAGACCTCATATTACCTACATACCTAAAATCATAATGATCCGTTCAGCCGTTTTTGCGTGATGAGCATTTAAATAAACAGACACACAGACAAACAGAAAATGTTTTCTATCCATTTGAAGTATCTTCAAAGAACCCTGTTCAGTTTTATAATATGTATAAATGAAACGGATGCACCGATTTTCAGAAAATTTGCTATAAAGATGAATTAGGTTTTAGATTGAGAAACAGGCTACATATTATTGTACACAAACAAACTAACGCCGCGAGACGCCCCTATCCACTGCTCGCGCAATAGATTTAATTTTGACAACTGTCCTCTCGTTAAATGCATGGAGAGGAAAGAGCAAGTATACTAATGCTGACGATTGGACTTATTTGTGTACACACATTGATTTAGCAAAATATCTAATTAATTATCGTACATCAGATTTTACTAAAATTTGATGAAAAAAAAATACCGCTAGCAATTTGTCTAACAATTTTTTACTGCTACGGACTGATGCCTAATATAAAATGTCAATAAAGGAGGTCACTAATTTTAACACTTCAATATAAAACTGAAATCACAGATGGAGTTAGTTCACTAGATTTTCTATCGAACATGATGACAGCTTTACATAATATATATTATGTAAAAAATATATTTTTAGTAGGTATTAAGTAATTAATTACAAGTTAACGTAAATATAGACATGGGGCTAGATGGCGCTGTGTGAAATGTCCTGGAATATCTATTTATCAAAACTTTAACTTATTTTGTTTATAGATATAAGAAAGAAATACATATATTGTATATAAACAATATACACTTATCTATGTACATTTACACACACTTAAAAACTGCTACTTGTGGTATGGAGCCAAGAACGCTGGCTGCATTCCCGCGCTGGATTGAAATCCTATGCACAAGGAACCAACCAGCATTTTTGTCTCCAGTGATATAATCTATTTATCTACTAGTGGACGCCCGCGGCTTTGCTCGCATTGTTTTGAGATAAAAGTTTGAAATAAAGCCTATGACACTTCAAAATTTTGATGTTTATATAAACAGGTAAACAGACAAAAACTGCTGAAACGTCGTATTCTGTTATGGATTTAAAGTATACTCAATATTTTTGTGTAATATCCTCTATAATCAGATGTTTGTCCCTCATCAGCTTTATCATAATGTATAGATAGATAGATGTATAGATTTGTATTCTATATTTACCTAGTCCATGCTCTCCCTCGACGAGTGTATGTATCATCCAGGTGGCGACGGCGGGTGCGATCCACTCCCGCGCATGCGCCCCGCCGTCCACCCACACGGCCGGTTTCATGCGCGAGCGCAACTTCCATTTCTTCTTCTGATTGGCTGTGCTGGCTTCGCTCGCTATACTGTCGTTTGATGGTAGGGAGATCTGAAAAAGTTTATATCATCATACCTCATATTACTATACAGGGTTGCTGGTAAAAATAGCATAACCCCTTAAAAGTGATTTTAGTACTTTAAGCGTTAAAACCGTTTGTTCTGTGTGTGTTTTTTTTTCTACGACTTTCGAACGCGAAGTTCCCAAAATACAAATCAGCTGTTCCATACAAAAAGTTAATTGCCCCCTGACAAAATTTATAGAACATCATTTTTTTTTTTAATTCTTACTGATATAGAAAAGTCGTAAAACAAAAGTCGTTGCTTTTGAGTTTTGACATACTAAATCCACCCGTAAAAGGTTATGCGTTAAATACAAATAACCCTGTATAAGAAAGAAAGTGTATTTGTTTGTTGGTCTCTTTGTTTCTGTTCACGCAGTTCTATCTGTTAGGTATCTATCCCAAAAAAAAGCGGGTGAAACTATTGGCAGCCTAGCGCTACTAATTATATTAAAAGGTCTATAGAATAATAGAATATATCTTACCTTGACAGCAAGTAAAGGCAGTCCCTCAGACGACCGTCCCAGAGGAATCAACTCCACTAGATCCGAATATGAATGTTGTAGGTACTCCAGATATCGCAGTATGTCTGCATATCTATGGTACCGGCGCCACGTCATCGGGTGGCCTCGGATGTGCTCCAACTCTAGTCTCTGCTTCTTTGACAGTCTCGGGTTCTCGTACATTATGGCTTTCTGTAACAAGAATTTGGAGACTTACTAATTCGTACCTATTTTGGTAATTGCGTCTCTAAATGTTGCCCGTGTTAATACGATACGTAGTAGAGGAGTAGGCAGCAATTCTATTCAAGTTATAAATATATCCTCACCAAATTAAATTTAAATCGGTTTATTCATACCAAATCTCTCGCAAACCTTCTCGCAAAAGTTATGTTATAACAAAATAGCGAATGGCTATTAGTTTTACCTGTAAGTCCCATATCACAACATCAAAATCAACCTTAGCCGACTGCAAATGCTCTTTGACATCGACGAGTAAGTCCGGTGGAACGACTATGTCCGTGGTACCGTTCAAGGACGGCGAGGTCCACCACATGAGCCCTGATCCTTGGGCTTCCTCCTGAAGCTCCAGCAACTCTTGGACCTTCCACCGAGCGTCAGGGAACGTCCTCAACAATTGGTATCCTTTATAATTCTTCTTCAGCGATTTCTTCGCGGGCTTCTTATCTGGAAAATGTTAATAACGTTGATGAATGATATCCAATTAACCAGATTAGCCGTTAGTTATTAACGTAATGGATAAACAAAGCACGCTACGCGATACCTAGCCTGAGAATAAGTATAATGATTACATGTGGTCGACATTCACGTGCTATGTAACAACATGAAAGTGCGGTGCAGTACATATGTACCTACCTCCTAATGATAATGTGTTCACTTTCGAAGTCAGGGGCGTTCAGAATTAGAAACGTTTTCATCTGGTGTTTGTAATGGAGATCAGAGCTGCAGGGGGCGGATACCGGTGACATTCACAGGGCACACACATATATATGTACTAATGGTACCTACTTGTAATTACACGTACAATGTGTGCTCATAGTAATATCGTTACAAGTAAAATAAGGCCTTCTTGTACAACGAGCTTAGTTCATTAAGCAATAATATTACCGAGTAACAATTTTCCAAATATGTTCGAAAAATCTTTGAAAAAGGCCTAAATAGCCATAGCCGTTTCATTGTAGTTTTGTTTTTACAGATTACAGGATTTTAGACACATGACTCTTAAATTTATATTCTTTACATCAGTCTGGCTTAAGAATTATTCAATTGCGTTGTGTATTTAATAACTTAAAACAAACGTTGTCGGTGATGTACTATGTATAACATGGGGATCATTTTAGTCAAACAATAGCCTTTAACGTGCGTAAAAACAATTCAAAAACTTATTAACTTTTATTTAATTTAAACTTACTCATGTCCACAGCAGCGTACGCGCCATCGTCTTCAGACTCGAGCAGGGTTTGGAACCAGTTAGCCGGCGTGGTGGTGGTGGTGGTGGGCATCTCCGTGGTGGTGGTTGTCTTCTGCTTCTTCTCAGCGAACCAGCTGCCTCGCAGCCAGGACCTGGTCGGCACTACTATCCAGCTGTATATGGTAGACATGAAGCCACCTGGAAGCAAATAATTAACTTAACTGACATGCTAAGCCGAATGTTTGAAGCTTTTAAAAAGGATAGTAGACATATAGTGGTTATGAGGAATTGAAATAGGGCTTCTGTTAGAAAAAATCTTAAAAAAATAGATAGATGTGCTTACATTTCTTTTATTTATTGTTAGTATGTTTGTATGCGTATCCGATACTGTTTATCATCATTGTACTTTTTAAATTGAGCTTAAAAAGAATATAGTGGACACGGGTATATATACATAAGTATATAGTTTATGCCATGTTTCATATTATTCAACCTGTATGTTTAAAATAAGAGCATACCAACGCATAATGTTCGTAAGAGCAGTTATTCTGTGCCGTCTTATTTGACTTTTTTGACCCGAGATGGCATTCATCTAGTTCGTGCTGGTAAGTAAGAGTGCGTCATGCCGGGGCTGTGGTTACCATCATTTGCTAAGTCAAATTACTTAGATAATAAACTACACATTTTCTTAAACGGAAGTTTAATGCGAACAACTGTCACATTTAAGGAGAAACTTTTTCATGTCAGTGGGGCGAGGGAGAGCGAAGCGTTGCGCACGCGCCGCTGATACTATACATATAAAACTATTGAAGCCTAATATACAATTACTGACGAATCGATCACTATTATATGCAGCATTATTCTATAAGTTTCACCTCACCTTATAGCTATAATATAGCTTAGCCTTTCCGTTCGGAAGTGTTTATGCGTTTGTGCTCTATGGTCAATTTAAACCTATGATAATAAACGTTCCCGAGTTCTAATAACATACAGTAATAACTGTAAATATTTATTATTTTATTCTAAAATATTTTACTCCTATAAAACATGAGTATTTTGCAATAATTTTTGATAAACAGAATCTTATTTAATTCAAACTGCTGATATAGAAGTTTAAGAATATTGATTTTACATTCACACGACAGACTTCCACTTGTCTTCCGTTTTGCATTCAATTTATATACTTTCTTAAGTGCATGCGTTTATTTATTATGTTAACTTTATTGTTCTGTTATGCAATTTAACATATATTGTAAAATTTTAAAGAAATGATCATATTTATAAAAGTTTTAAGCATAATAGTAAATGATAGTTTTTTTGCTAAACATAAACAACATATACATACTTGTATACAATATGCTGAGCATGCTGAGTTGAGGCCAGCTTGTGACAGGAAATTGTGTATGTGCAAAATGTGTTTGTCTTACTTTCCTGAATGTGTTCGTATGTAATTTCTTGTCACAAAATAAATACTTTTCATTTCATTTCATTTCAATATTTGCATTTGATTTGCATCCTAAGATAAAGGCTCAGTAGGTGCAATTTATGTATTGTATGTATATAATAATGCGGCCAGTATGCTGGGCACGCTGCCCTCTGGTGGTGGGCTGGAGCACTTAGATTATCTTTAGGCTTTTCTAAAGATGTTATTCATTATCTATATCAATGACTTTCCGAAGGTAACGCAGCACCCTACTATATTGTTTGCAGATGACAGTACTGTTCTGTTTACAGGTAGGAACAAAGATAACCTTCAAACAGAAATCAACCATACCCTGAATAACATAGTACAATGGTTAAACCTGCATAATTTAAAAATAAATTTGACTAAAACTTACATCATGACATTTTATAATCGAATTAATGCACTACCAAATCTTGATATTAATTATTTTGGACAGGTAATCAAACACATTGAGACCACTAAATTTTTAGGCTTAAACATCGACTGTCGCTTAAATTGGCAAGATCATATAAAAAATCTTATTGTGAAGCTACATCGATGTTCATATGCTCTTTATATGCTATCTAAAATAGCAAATAAGGAAACGCTACTTACAGCATACAATGCCAATGTTTCCTCTCTAATTAGGTATGGTATAATATTTTGGGGCAATTGTTCTAATATCGATTCAGTGCTCGTAGCTCAAAAAAAATGTATTCGCGCAATTTGCAATCTACGTCAGCGTGACAGTTGCAGAACGATATTTAAAAATTTGAGTATCCTGACTGTACCATGTATGTATATTTTCAAATGCATTATGTTTGTCAGGAACAATCCAAATTTGTTCAAAAAAGTTGCAAGCGAAAGACATTGTTATAAAGTAACACTCCAAAAAAACATAACAGGAATGTGTAATAAAAGTGTTATAATCATGGCCCCTTGTATATATAATCACTTGCCTAGAAGTCTGATGGAAATACGAGTTGATTGCATTTTTAAAAGAAAAGTAAAAACATGCTGCTTGACAAATCTTATTATACCGTAAATAATTATTTAGAAGACAAATTTGATAACTGTAAATAATTTATATGCAGGCATAAAGGCAATATTAAATATTTTTAATTGACATTATGAATTTTGTTTGGTATCTTTGTTGTAATTTGACACTATAAATATGATATTAGTATACATTATTTACTAAGCACTTGACTCTTTCCTTGAAAGTCTGACCATGAATATAAAGCTTTAAAACATCTGTTACTATTTGACATGTTTACATTCTCGATGACATATTATTTAGTTTTGTTTTTGTAATGATTTTAGATGAATTTGTTGTTATTTTATATCAAATAGTGAGTGGTCAGTGTTTTCCCCAAAGTTTTTATTGTAATTGTGTAGTCGTGACTATATTGAAATGTAAGTTTTGCTTGCCGTGAGGCAGAATATGTATGTACCTACCATTAAGCATTCCATCTGCTGTTATCTTACAATTTGTGCATATTCGCAAAATAAATGATTTGATTTGATTTGATTTGAAGATTTTCTAAGTGCCCCTTTTTGTAGTAGTTAGAAGTAGTATGTTTAGTTTTTCTTCCCTTGTTTTTATATTTTATTATTGTAAATAAAGTTTGTTAAATAGATAAATAATTTGATGTGAGAATGTTTGAAGGATTTGTAGAGAAAACTATGATCCATTGAAAGTATAATAATGAAGGTGATGAAATCATATCGATGTAATTTTTAATATCCGTATAATTCGTAGACTATGGTACCATACATTACATATAATGAAATTTATTTACTTACCATGATTGGTTTAACATAATAGCTGAACGAGACAAACAGCCGGGACCTACAATTTAACGTGTCATCTGACCCACGGAAGCGCCCAAATTAGAATGCCACTTTTCGGTCACCCATCCAAGAACTGACCACGTCGACCTTTGCTTAACATTAGTAATCGCTTGCGATTGACTCCGCTAGCTGAGCTACGGGCGATTCTGTGTTAAGAAGCCTCAATAGATTATACTCAATTTTTATACAATTCCAACAATATAACATATATAAGGCTTGCATGTATTGTACTGCTTTCCTTTTTAGGGAAGTCGGTCAAAAAAATGAAACTTAAACTTTTTGTATCGTAACAAGGAAAACTCTAATAACAACTGACAAATACAAAAAGTTTAATATTGTTTTTAAATTTTCTGTGACAAGTCTGAAAATCCATAAAAAAAAAAAAGTCTGAATATGAAATTCTTATTTACGTTAAAAAATCCGGGTAATTTATCTTAAACTTTCTCTGAACAACAGGGTAAAATAAATAATAACGTATTAATAATTATTTTTTCACTAAATTTATTATAATACGCGAAACGAGGGAAAATCATGATGACTGGAGTAAAACGTCAAAACAAAGAGGATGACCGAGCGAGGTAAGTTTTTAAATTAACAGATATGTATTCCTACTAGTATACTAAATTCCGTGGGTCGGATGACACGTTAAATTGTAGGTCACCGCTGTTTGTCTAGTTCGGCAGCCGTTAAGCCATGTCAGAGGCCTTTCGGGCGGCTTGATAAACTCTCGTCACCAGAGTTGGCCATTCTCATTCGATAAGAAGAAGAAGTAAAATAAAAGTGAACGTTTATGTGTGCGTGTATGCCTAAGACTAACTAGCATATATGTTGTAGTCTATGCATGTAGGAAGATGTATGTTAATTACTTTTTAACGCTTTAAACGGCTGATTTGAACGGATTTTAATAAAATTTGGTATGGTAGATTAACCAAAATTACACCTAAAATTATAATTAACACAGATTGTGAGTAACTAAAGCACATATCGAATTGGTTCCTTGTTTCTGCTAGACGTTTAGAATTCATAAGGATAAATACCTGCCCCTTCGAGCATCAAATTAATACCGTCATGAATTAAAATATAAAACATAATAAATTAATAAAACGTGACTAAAATGACACACATGCCTACTTTAAGAGATTTTTCGGACACGCGTTGATGTCTTTTCTTCACCCAATAAAGCCACATAGCACATCATAGAAACGAGTACAAAGCGAATAGTGTATGAAAAAATTATACATTTCTTTTTATTTTTAAACAATTATGCAGGTCCTAAAAATATTATAATTATATGTATAACGCGGTATGTCCTGGAGCTAGCGATTGCAACCACTTCAAAATAATTTTATTACTTGACTTCAAATGCAAATGCAAATAGTATAAAATCATAAGGACTTGATCAAAATATTTCTTTATTACGCTTCTAAATATAATATCTCCTACTTTTCTTCTTTCCAACGAACAATAAGTAAAATTGGTTTGCAAAATAATTAACTTAATTGATGCATATTCTATGAAACTATGGGAACAAAAATGTAATCGAGATTAACTTTCATAAAATAATGTTTCATTATAATTGGTCATCTTGACTATGGCTTTTACATGTACTCATCTATAAAATATACCATTTACGTATTATTTTATGACCATTTCTTTTAGTTTAAAGAAATCTTGTTAAGTAATTTCATAAAGAAGGCCCTAATTTTGTATAAATATATTTAAAATTATTATTTCGCGTCATTTGACTACGTTTAATAAATTACCTGTTGTGTTTATTAGTACCACACAAATTTCTTTTAAAACTAAAACATTTTCTTTTTAATGCGTTTGTAGCAAATGCTTGTTGATTCTAAATAACTTGTACTAGTACTTTACTAAAACCCGACAGTAATTACTACTAGCAGTACCCAAATATAAGATAGAAAATACCGATACAATCATCAGCAAAGGTTTTTGGTACTTAAAATTATAGACTACTGAATAGAAAGTTCGTTACGGCCATTTAATCAAATAATAAGAGCATAAGTGCCCATCTAAGTATATGATGTAAGAGCTCCTAATAACTGTTCCGATAAAGTATTTGTTTATGGTTGTGACTTCGCAAACAATTGTTGGTCGTGAGTTACTGATTGTAAGATATTTAATGTTATATCTATTACAGTTCTTACGTAGAAGTTTCGAGATGCAAGTATGCTTTCGTAACAACGATTTGTATGAAATGGGCTTATTAGAATCGCACTAGTAACGGTCGAGAGATCAACGTGATTTACACTCGTGTTTGTCAAAAATATCCACAACTTGTAGAATCTAAATAAATGAAACTCGAAGGTGACTGACTGCCTGACATAGTGATCTATCGACGCACAGCCCAAACCACTGGACAGATCGGGCTGAAATTTGGCATTCGCTAAGAAAGGATTTTGAAAATGTCACTTTTAAAGGGGGTGAAATAGGGGATGCAAGTATTAATACAATTATAGCAATAAATCTCATTACTTTAGTACGTGCCCTTACATTAATTTGATTACACGGTAATTTGGGATATATTAAAATGCAAACCCACCTAAAAACCAACCTGATTTCGCCGGTTTCTTGGGCGTTTTCTTCCCCTTGGTGCTGTGAAAGAATGTTGACAGCCAGCCGGTGTTTTTAGGCGCACACGTTGTTTTTCTCGTTTGTGGTGCTTTGGTGGTTTTGGGCAGACGGCGCGTAGGGCGTGCCGTGGGGCGGCGCGTGGAGCGGCGCGTGGGGCGGCGCGTGGGCGGCCGGTTGGAGGACGGCGGCAGGGCAGTGGTGGTGGGCCTCCTGACACCCTGCACCGTCACCTGCTCCGACGAGTGCACCAGCACGTAATGGTGCTCCACCTCGTCCGCCGGCCGCCGCGTCACGGGACGCTTAGTTACTATAAAATTGGTATGGCTCTCTATATTTATATTAGTGGTTTTTATAATTTTATTATCGTCACTCTTGTCTTTCACTGTCACGTTCACTCTGGGCCCCTTGCCCTTCAGTATCACTTTGGGCGCGGCGGTGGTGCTACGCAGCCTGAGGGCCGGCGTGGTGTCGTCGTACTCGTCCCACAGGAGGAAGGAGTCGCCCGAGTCGGAGTCGGAGTAGTCCGAGGCGGTGCGCGGCGCGCGGTGCACGGCGCACGCGCACGCCAGCAGCGCAAGCAGCGCCAGGCGACGCGCCATGTGGCGAGAGTGTGCGCATGGCGAGGTGCGCGCGCACTGTCGCCGGCGGAGCCGCCGCCGCCGCCGGCCGGACCACCTTCCCTGCCACTGTCATTATGCGCTGTCGCTTTCAACGCGCGACCACTAGGTCAGCCGCGCCTGCTCCCGCCTTCTTAGCACGCTGCGTACTATTCTCCACAATTCCACAGCTCGGCACATCCTTATCGATATTACGTTCCGGATGTCGCGTGCGGAAATAATGCCTCCCGCTGATCGATTGTTTCGATTGTAGATTTTCCAAAAGAGATCTGCTTTATAATGTGTATTTTCATAGATCCAGTTTTCGTAAATTCACACTATTAGCATTGTATCGGCGGCGAGCCGTGAAATGTGGGGCACAGAGTTTATGGTTCGATTCGCACTACGCACTAGCTGGTGCTCGTAAAGGGGTGTTATTCCACTGCAACACACAACCTAGTCGGTTGTTTCTAGTAAAAAGTTTACGACGTGTTTGTTCTGTTTCTAGCACTGCATTAATAAAAATGTATATTGATAAAATGGGCAGGTACTCATTTCCGTAATATAATTTTGGTAAAACAAACCTAGATTTACTTGATTAACGGTTTTATGCAAAACAACGCTTGTCCTAGTTCTCATAGTTTTTTACAGCTTTACCTGTCTAAATACCATGGTCTATCAATCTATGATCTACAATAAAACAAAAGAATTAGTCATTTAATAGAAAAATGCTCACAAAGCGGTATAATAATTTTAATAAGCTATTGTAATAAAATCCATAGTGTTCACAACCTTGTGAAAACTTGATTTATCTAGGATTTTAAATATGAGATTTTTGCGGGTTATTATTTATGCTTGAGTTCTTAAACATGAATAGAAGTATCTTGTTATATATTTTGTGATTTAAGTATATATTAAGAAATGGTTCATGGGAATATATGTTTGGGAAAACATCCTATACTTACCTAATAACAATTAGACATCTAGAAACTGCTACATTGCATTAACCGGCGTATTAAAACAATGTTTTAATTTTCAATGTTAATCTTAGATACGTTCAATTATATATTTAACAAAATTTAAAATTGGTAAATTCTACTTTATCGTGACAACAATGAATACTGGCGTAAAAAACAAAATAGTTATATGTATATGTACCTACATTACATACATATACTATTCCCATAAAACGTAATCGTTTCAACATGTTCAGGGTCTCATTGCAGCATGCAAGCGAAATTGCCTTGCTTATAGTAAAATGCATTTATATGAGACATGTACGTATACACCTATATCAAAATTTGAAGCGCCCGTAGCTCAGCTGGCGGAGGCAATCGCATGCGATTACCAATGCCGACACGGTCAGTACCTACTTGGATGGGTGTCCGAAAAGTGGCATTCTAATTTGGGCGCTTCCGTGGGTCGGATGACACGTTTAATTGTAGGTCTCGACTGTTCGTCATAGTACATCAGTCGTTAAGCCATGTTAGAGGCCAACTCTGATGTCGAGAGTTAATCAATCCGGCCGCTTGATTAACTCTCGACACCAGAGTTGGCCACTCTCTTTCGATAAGAAGAAGAAGAATATCAAAATAAGAATAAGAATGAAGACATGACATCACTCCTGGCGTACTTATTACCTGCAGTTAAAAGTCATTAAGTAAATTTTTGACTCGGTAAAATATTTTTTTAAATTAAGTTGGTGTTGTTCTGTAATAATAAACAACAACAAATTGGTTGAAATGTGTGCAAAACCTGTACAATGAAAAGATTTGCCTGTACTTCTGAAGTGAGTCGATTTAGAAATCGACACAACAATATACGACATGTCTTTTTTGTCGAACGATGGTATTATAATTTGCTGTCAAAAGATAGCTGTGATCCATTATTAAAACAAGATCAATCTGTATCATTTTGTAGCAATCACTAGATCTCCAAGTGTCAGCGTGCATACATAAAATTAAATATTGGATGTCAATATATAAATACATATATTGCTCAGAGAAACCGGAAGAAAATCAACGACAGCGATTCATTGTACAACTTCTCATTGGAATTGTTTTAGTTTTTATAGCTGTTACCTCAAGATGTGAGAAAATATGTCTCGTAATAACAAACGACACGTGTTTCTTGGAAAATCATAATGTTTGTTAATCGAAACATTTTTTTACGTAGCTGTGTAACTGATCTTTCAAACTTCACCTACTTTTTTACTTGTATTTTAGAACATTTAACAATTTTTTTGACAGACTTCAAAAAAAAAACAACAAAAGGAAGTTCTCAATTCTTCTGATTTAAAAATGTATTTATTATACACATATAGGTACAAGTAAAGTCATGTTATCCTTAAAACTAACAATAATTTCAATCTCTAGTAGATCTTTCGGCGGCTAAAAATATATTTATAAATAGGTACGTATTATAAAACTTATCCATGGCATTTTTAGTTGGGTTTTAACGGAGGTAAAGGGAAAAACAATAATACATAAAAAACGCTTATTATTATATATCGTATCATTAACTTAAAACCAGACACATTGCTCGTTATGATTGATATCATGTCAACAGAGCTATTGATTACTCAATTAGGTAACCAAATATGGTGAGTACCTAATGACACGCCACTATCGAATATTTTTGTTGGCGATACTTCGATGCATGGTATTGTTTGCGAGTTGGCTTAGTAACTCGGTGTTAATCTACGCCAGAATCAGAGGTCTGGTTTTGTATCGGGCGAGTGTAGTGTCAGACGGTCGAGCCGACTGGACGCGCGAGGCCGCCATCCCACCGCGTCCACAGAAATAGCACCAGGTAATACTCTTGCTCCCATAACCTAGCTCCGAGGCACTCGCTCCACTGCGAGTGTAGGGGTCAAGTCGGTTCACTGCCATCACTACTTGCTAGTTACTGAGTCAACGCGGGTCATTGCCGCAGTGCTATGCTCGCTGAGACAAACTTCTCCAAATTCTACATGCTCGGATATGATTTACAATTCATTTTCCGTGATGCAAAGCCTCGTCTAGACAGTCTATGTGTTGCAATTAATTTGCATAAATGTCGGCAAATCTTTGCACGTGCATGCACTCCAGAATTATTAAGATTTATATACAAAATTAACGGGAAAGTAACGACGTAATCATTTATCGAAATTATCTTTTTGCTCGTTTCTTTGCGGTTTAAAGAGCGAACCGTGTTGCAAAAACTGGATAAAAAATTCACTTTAAAGTAATAAATGTTATCTATATGTACAACCACCTACAAATTGATTATGATTGCAAGATTAACAATTATTATCACTTAAAAATGTTGCATTAGTCAGTCTGTAGAGAAAGGTAATTTCATGTAATTAATTTTCTAAACTATGCCAAGCCCTCAAATTTATATGTTTAAAAAAATACTCACTGTTATTGTTTCAGAAGTTACGAATGAATATATGCATAAGTATTTTATAATACTTTATCCTGGTTTTAAAAATAAATTACTCTCATTGTGTTTTTAGTACGTATTACAATAACGTTTTAATTACTTATAGGCCTGTAGGGCTTATCTGATACACTTACGATTTTCTGTTTAAACAGTCTTCGGATCTATTTATATCTGATGATTTCTATGAATCTTTAAAAACATGGCACTTATAACGAGTGGTTCCGATAACACAGTTACCAACCTGAGTAATATTATTTTCTAAACAGCATGTAATTAAACACATTAAACAAAATTATTGCCAGTAAAATCAGGCAAACTGTTAAGTGTTCATTTTATATACGGTTCTTCAGGTATATTATAAATGATAATTATATTTTTTTCAAATAACAAGCTCTTGTTTAATGAATTGAATAGACTTTTAGGTGCTAGAATTATTACAAACCGGAATTATCTTTATCTTTAAAAAAATGCTATTATTGAAAATAATATGAAAAGGGTTCCTTCAGCATAGATTTTTGTAGACAGATTCCTAAACAGTACATCAGCACCTTTCTGTATCAGTCGTTGTAAGAGGTTACAAATGTTTGCATCTGACCATGTGGAGTACAATATATTCTATGTGTTCTTACCGTTAAAAAATCGTGCAAAACGTGCCATACACCACTGGCTAAAGTACTTATGTATACTTTGTAAAGAATACAAAGTAAAAGTAGCACGAATAGATATGTATAATTTTAACTTACGTATTTTTCTTACAGATACCGTAAGATGGTTTTGAAAGGAATCTTCATAATTTTGCCAGCGCTATGTTTTTACTGGACAATCAGCAGTTCAACGGGAGCACAATTGACGGAACCATTAGACCCTTATGTCATACAAATTAAAGGACCAGATATAGATGACTCACAACTCAGTATCAGAGTAAGTGTAATTTGTTTTCTTTCTTAAACTTCGCTCAAATCACTATTGATTTACTTTCCAAAATAATAGGAAAAATCCTACAAAAGAGCCGTAGATGTATTTAAATATGTATCAGCATGTAAATGTCAGCTAATAAGAATCTGATAGGTATATAACCACACAAAGAAATAAATGGCTGAGAACAGATGTTTTCTTATTAACAAAGTATAAAACCAACAAAAGAGTTAAATTTTCCTACATACATATATAATATTTTTTCATATAATTAATGTTTTTGTTCAGTGATATTTTTACGATATTTGTAAGGCAAATGTGTAAATCTATTTTTTAGTTAATTTACTTTAAACTATAAATACATACTTTTAATATATTCTCATAGCTAGCGTTAAATTAAACACACTAATTATATACGCTCGACGAATAATTCAAGGAGATCTGTTGCTTCTTCATTAAACCAAGAGGTGTTGTTATTCAAACAAAATATGAATAAACATATTTTTATTATTTGTTTAGAGTAATCAGGGAAAAAAGCAAGATATAATTAAAAAATTCGACTAGATAAATGTTTTGGCTAAATTATTCACAAGTTATAAATGCATAGAAAATGAATATAATTTAGAGTAATTTAATTTTAATATACAGCGTAGTCTGTATTATATATCCGACCAAAATAATAGTTTGTTAGTTGTTTAGTTTGTTTGCTTAGTGTGGGGCTAGATGGCGCTGTGTGCAATGTCCCGAAATATTTATTTATTTATTTTATTTAAAAACATTTTGTAAAAAAATTGCCAAGTCTCGATAGAGCTGCTTGTTTATCTCTAAAAAGTAATGAAATCTCTAGAATTAGTTAAGCCAAGTCTATAAGGTTCCTTACTGCGATTTATTTATTATTATAGTTAATTTTACGTGTTTTAGTTGCAGCGTGATATTATATAGCCTAAAGCCTTCCTCGATAAATGGTCTATTCAAAACAAAAATAATTTTTCAATTCGCACCAGTAGTTCCCGAGATTAGCGCGTTCAAACAAACAAACAAACTCTTCAGCTATATAATATTAGTATAGATCTTAATAGTTACATACGTACTTATAAAAGAAGTCAGACGAAAAGGTATACCTTCTAGAGGCCAGAAGGATAAAGACAATATATGATCCCACACAATAGAAAAAATATATTATACTGTTTTTTTGTTGGGAGTAGGTACGAACTGCTAAGATCAACAACAATTACCAACGTTGAAATCGGTGCAAACAAGCAAAGCAGATTTTCGTAAAATATGTACTTTAATACAGTACATATTTATGATATACATATATAATATTTGTACTACTACGATGGGAATTCGCGATGCCACGGCGAAGTTCGACTGCAACGTAAAACCTATGTACATATTTTTTTTACTTTATTTGGATTTTTCCAGGTGAGATCAGCCCGTTCTGGCCACAACGTGAGTATAGTGGGCGACCAGTTCGTGCTGGACGGGCAGCCGCTGCACATCGTGTCAGGCTCGCTGCACTACTTCCGGCTGCCGGCGGCCTACTGGCGGGACAGGCTGCGCAAGCTCAAGGCGGCTGGACTCAACTCTGTTGCAACGTAAGTTTTTTATTTTTTGTTAACCTATACTATCCCACTCCTGGGCAAAGGTCTCCTGCATCTCTCTCCATGCGTCTCGGTCTTAGGCCTCCACACGCCAGGCACCCTGAAACCGGTCACGTACGTTTAAATAAACATAAACACACAACAAACAGAAGGACAACAGTGAATAACTACACAGGAAAAAATAAAAATAAATAAATAATCGTTTATTATGCCAAAGTATTTTTGGCATAATAATAATGTATGTACGTAAAAATACAATTAATAAATAATAATTAATCTTAAACTTACTTTAGGTAGTACATCTATGGATGAAAGCAATAGGAAAGCAAACCGAAGGTTGAAGATCATCAGCAGGATGTTTCACTTTTTTCAACAGTTTTAGCAGAATCGAAATATTTTCACTCGAATAGTATAATAGCCAATCAAATACGTCTAAACTGTACATTTGGGTCTAACAACATTTTCAAGGGATTCGCTTCTATAGTTAACGTTTCGTTACTTTTTGAATTTACACCCAACTGGTGTTTTGTGGTAGATCCTAGATTATTCTATGTGTATATGAAGCTACCCACAGAGACAGGGACAAATCCGTGAATACAAATTTTAAATTATGTATATACTTAGTACCTACATATACTTGTAACAACTTCTGTAGCACAGATATTTATTTACCGTTATTTGTGGAACATTGTTTGTTATTACTGTTCAGATATGTAGAATGGAGTTACCACGAGCCAGAGGAGCGGCAGTACAATTTCGAAGGTGACCGCGACCTGGTGCAGTTCATCCAGCTGGCAGCTGCGGAGGGCCTGCATGTGATACTGAGACCTGGGCCGTACATCTGTGCTGAGAGGGATTTGGTACGAACATATTTATATTTATCTTCTCAATTATTGTCTAAGTTTTAAAGAAATTTATGTGTTCTTCATGTCGCAGAAAAACGCCAGAACGAATAGAAGATTTTAAAGTGTAAAATCTACATTTTATTGCAAAACATCCGCAAAGGCCGCATGCCTCCAAAAGTATAAACATAAATGTCTATATATGTTATTGTTGTGGCTGGCTTGTCGCTAAAAACGATAGGTACGTGTAATTAAAAAAATATAATGTAACATAATTTTGTTTTCAGGGTGGTCTTCCATACTGGATCCTCAGCAAATATCCTGGCATCCATCTCAGATCCACGGACCAAAGTAAATAAAATTACTTACTCAATAAAATGTAAAATTAGACTTTAGTGTTTTTATGATTTTTATAAACTTTTCTTTGTTCTACAGATTTCATACATGAATCCAAGATATGGCTCGACTTACTTTTTGAAAAAATCAAGCCTCTTTTATTCAGTAACGGAGGACCCATCATATTAGTACAGGTACGACTTGAAATTTTAGTTCCATTCAATAATTTTCACTTAAAATAATAGTAGTATCACAGATAAGGCTAGGTTAGTAAAGATATATTTTTTGTAAGCATTTCCTTATGGATAAAATTGCACTGTAATAATTTGTGCTCATATTGCAGGTGGAAAACGAGTACGGTAGCTACGGCTCTGATATTTCCTACAAAGAAGCCATGAGAGATATATTCGTGGAGCATGTCGGCACTAACGCCATTCTATACACCACGGACGGACCGGGTACCAGCTACTTTGTGGCTGGAGCGATACCTGGGACGCTCACTACCATTGACTTTGGACCTTCGGATTCACGTGAGATACTTTTCTATTATTTGTTACTCTCTTGATTCCCTATATTAATATCTATCGACGGGTCACTTACCGGCTTGCTTAAGAGTGCAAATGCAACGTAATACTGTGGATGGATACCATCATTACCAGACGTTACATAGATAACCATGTCATTGGGTCAGCACGCTTCTCTTAGGCCACTATTATTACCATCAGGCAAACTATAATATATGGCAAACCAGTTTTATCAAAAAAAATCTCTTGGATAGAATTCGAACAATGATAATGAATATTTTGATAAATGTTTACAATACAATCTTTTTAGCTTGTTGACCAGGAAGCGTGTGGATGATTATTACAATTTCCATACATTTCCTGGTCTAGCTTACACGCAGAGAAGCAATGCATTATCTTCTTTAAGCCTACTCAGAAATGTTGAGCATTGATATTTAAATAACATCGATGGTGTAATCCTTTTATTTAACCTTTGTTTTAATGCCATTTCAAACTAGGAAAGGATTACTAAATGTCATGGAATATGTAATACTTTTTACTATTGTTAAAATGATTCTGTATATGGTGTACTTTGTAAGCACATTTGTACCGAAAAGTGTAGAAAATAATAGGGAGCGCCTGTAAGTAGTAAGATAAGTAATTTAGTGGATAAGTGATCGTTCAGTTTGTTATTTAGGTATTTTACTATTGTGATCATTAAAACAAAAGTTACAAGTAACTTAAATCAATGAATTAATTGTCATCAGTGATTATTTTTTATGTAGAAAAAAGCGATATAAGTACACATTTTAGTCGAGCTGTAAAATGAGTTTTACTACCAATTCCTTCCTTCCAGCCGCCACGGAGGCCTTCAAAGCGCTCCGCTACTACATGCCGAGTGGTCCCCTCATGAACTCGGAGTACTACCCCGGCTGGCTCACCCACTGGGGGGAGAGGATCGCCACCACCTCCACAGCAGCCGTTGTCAAGACCCTCAAGGATATGCTGGACCATAATATGAATGTCAACTTTTATGTGTTCTTCGGTGGGACCAATTTTGAGTTTACTTCGGGTGAGTTTTGTTTGAGATGTTTTTGAAAATTTACCTTCAAATAGAAATGTGGAGGTAGAAACAGAAACTTTTGTGTGTTTCTGAAGATTTTACATTAGCATAGCTCACTTGTCTTTGTTCAAAAATTATGAATGTGTCGGAACAAAATTGTCACGAATCGTATGGGTACAAGATTTGTATGACTAGGTCAAATTGTTAATTGTATATTTTGGTGGAATTACGTTTTTCTATACCAATGCTATATATCTTCATTTTCTACTGGTTCATGGTGAATTCCTAAAAATAACAACACTATTGCATGACTAAATCGAAATATTTGTATTTCAGGGGCCAACTACGAAGGCACATACCTGGCAGATATCACCTCGTACGACTATGACGCACCTCTGACTGAGGCTGGAGACCCGACACCTAAGTACTATGCTATCAGAGATGCACTCAAAAGTGTAAGTTTTATACACTAACCAAAAACACATACATATTTCTAAAACCTACTAAGAGAAAGCCATTTTCAATGTACCTACTTAAATCACAGGCAAGGCAATTGCCTTGTCTATTATACACAAAACAATTGTCTTGTCTATAATAAATAAGAAATCAAAGATATTAGGATTTAGGACACATGCAATTCACATCATAAATATTAAATGTTGTAATTAATAATTACACACTTGTGTTTTTAGTTATTTGTGTCAATACAAGTCAATGATATAGTTATTTTTGTTTTTAGTACAACATGGTGGATACCAGCATAGAAGAGCCTCAGCCAGCTCCTAAAGGAAAGTACGGCAAAGTGTCAGTGAGTGCCAAACTGGACCTCCTGTCTAGCGAGGGTCGGGAGGCTCTGGGCAAGAAGTACGCGGACTTCCTGGGCAGGACTCTGCCTACCTTCGAGGCTTTGCGGCAGAGGAGCGGATTTGTCTTGTATGAAACTACCTTAACTTTGGCACAAGGTATCTACGTTGTGAAGTGTCACTTGTAGCTCATGAAATACTTTTGAAGGGGGTGGCTTTGATTATAGTTTAATAATGTTCTATGAGATGTCAAAATTTGTGAATAAGTTTTGCAAAATATTAATTACTCCATCCAGTAGGATTGCATTTTTGTGTAACAAGTTAATCTTTTAAGTATTGACCTACTTTTTATAAGAAATATTTTAATACTAAATATTATTTGATATCAGTAAAATAACGACACGTGTAATCTTAACTATTACCAAAACATCATTTGTATTTATGTATGTTTATTATAGAATGCTATAATTAATTTCAGACGACTTCAAACAGGTTTCGGAGTACGGGTACGCTGAAACTGGTCTGCTCGAGATATTGAGCCCACGCGATTTGGTCACTGTATTCTTGGATGGTGTAAGTATTTGACACACACGTGTTATTAAAACTAGTAAACTTAGTAAAATGAAACAAACAAATTGTATTTTTACTTCAAAGGTCATCGCGGTCAGTTCTTGGATGGGTGCCCGAAAAGAGGCATTCCATTTTTGGACACTTCCGTGGGTCGGAAGTCACGTTAAATTGTAGGTTCCAGCTGTTTGTCTAGTTCGGCAGTCATAACGCCACGTCAGAGGCCCTTAGGGCGGCTTGATAAACTCTCGACACCAGAGCTGGCCCCTCTCATTCGATAAAAAGAAGAAGATATTCTTACTTTGTCTGAACGCAAAAAAAACAACGCGGGAGTTACATTATATTGTTTTCATTGGGTACTTACAATTAATTTTAGTTTAGTTTAGTTTTCAAATTATCTTTATTTGCATAAATTCTTATTCTAATGTACAATTACAAGTGTATATTATAAAATCCTAGTAGTACATTGCAATCATATGGTGTATTCTTTAAGTAGGTATACTCATAAAAGAATTTATATAAATGTAAATTAAATTTTCGTATTTATACTATTAGACACTATTGATATATGAGAGTAACTTGATAATTTATGGATGATATGGATAATACAATTAATTTAATTACAAATGAATACAATTTTTTGAAGCTGCATATCTTTATTTTTAAAAATAAGCCTTGGTTCTTCAAATTTTATCCTTATCAATAGCTCCATTCAAGCATGAAAAAGAAAGAAAAATCATACACACATATACACATACACCCTAACTTTTGCATATGTTTAAGTATTTTATACAGAAAAATTAATATTTTTACAGGTGATGGTGGGTCATATAAGCAGGATGATGAAGTTGTACTCGGTCCCGCTGATGTTGACTAAGAATGAATCTGTCCTCTCACTGCTGGTCGAGAACCAAGGGCGGATCAATTTCAGATCGCAAATGCATGATTATAAGGTAAGTTGTGGGATATTCTACTATAGTAGGTATCCTACCAAAATATACCTATTAATGTAAACATACGGAATCAATAAGAATTGTCACCGCAGTAGCATAGATTGGTTTAGCGATTTCGATACAAATAATGACTTTGTAAGACAAAACTTACAAACTTTTAAACGTATTTTTTTACAAATTCATGAAAGAATGTATGCTTATCCATCTAAACATACGTGGTGGTGAAGTTTTTGTGTGGAACAGCTACATTTTTATCACGTTTTGAAAGTCGTAGAACAGAAGACGTTAGTGATGGACAAAAGCCGTAGCTAAAAAGTTATAGGTACGTTACTTGTTACTAACCCTGTATTTTGCAGGGTATATTGAGCGACGTTACTTTCAACAAGAAAGTGTTGAATGGTACGTGGAAGATCACCGGCTATCCTCTAGAGGATGTCAGCGCGGAGGCTACTTCTCAGCACCTCTCGTACCCAACCTTGTATGAGGGCCAGTTCAAGATACCCGAGGGACAGGCGCCCTTGGATACTTTCTTGGACACTACTGGTTGGGGAAAGGTAAATAAAGAATAGATTGAATAAAGACAAGAAAAAGAAACAGACACAGCAAATTTCGTGTTAAAACCCGGGCTTGTAATCATGTTAATAAAGCGTTATTCAAAGACAAGATTTTTAATATTTTACTCGATAGACAACAAGATTTCGCATTTATGAAATTTTCAGCGTTTGCTATGCGACAGTGCGCCACCAAGTTAACAAAAAGTTTGTTCATTTCGCAGGGTTTAGTCTGGATCAACGGGTACAATCTCGGCCGGTACTGGCCCACAGCTGGGCCTCAAATAACCCTGTATGTGCCCGGTATCTGGCTCAAACCAGCCCCAGGGAGCAACCGGCTGCAGATTCTGGAGCTGTATCGCCAACCCAGCGCTGATACCATGGAGTTCATAGACTACCCTATACTCAACCGAACCGGCTATATGAGGAACTCTTTGCTCATTACTAAGTTTTAAATAAATCCATACGTACTGATTGTACAAATGCCTGGTGGTAAACTAAAGTCAGATATTTATCAGCATAGTGAGTACCTATCTTTTAGTTTAGTTAGCAACGAACACCATAGCAGTAACAGTTTACTATCAGGCGCAAAGTTTACTACGTAAGACTTACTTATATGTTAAGAATTATTTAAATAAGTACCTAAATAGTATTTTCATAACAAATACAATATTTTTCAGTTAAGTACATTTGTTTTTTTATTTATTTAAAAATATCCATCTAAGCGCATATCATTTATTCATTCCTACCCTTATTTTTATAGCTAGGTAGTTATGTGCCTACTCAAGTGCTCATAATCGTTAATGTCATCAATTCATAAGACGGGAATAAGATACTTGTTTACTGTTTCGGAGAACAATTAGCTAACCTAACTTCAGAGCACACGAGCACAAACCTGCACAATGCCGGCACATTACAATAAAGCCGCTTCAAGCAACTCATCAAGGTTACGAGCAATTGCGTGTAACTTAAACACACACAGTCCTTTATCACCACAGCAATAGGCTTCTATATCGTATGGCCGGTAGACCTAACCTGTTCAGCAGCTTCGCTATCCTATATGTACAGAAATGTGTCAAATAACAATTTAGAGACTTTTTCACGAAATAAGTCCCACGGAAAAGTTTGGAACTAACATTTTATAGTTATTAGATGATTATAATCATGCGGTTATGGCGCCTTAACTGAGGGAACTCTTTCGTGAAACGGTCTGTAGCAGGCCCCTAACAAGTGATTCATGAGAGGGACGGAGATATGTTTTGTCTACTAGAGAGAGGGAGAAGATTGCAGGTAGGATTTGTTTGAAGTGTGGCCCGGTGATAAGGGGCTGCTGGGTGCCCGCGCTGCGGCCGGTCTGTCGTCGTTAGGACTGCGACAGCGCTGCACTGTTCTGCTCCGGCGTCGGAGCGAACCACGTGGCCGCCACTACTCCAGCAAAAAGTAAGTTTTAACACGATCTACGCATAGGTTATTCACCCATGATTAGGTTTTGTCCACCCAAGCAACGGTACAATAATAAAAATCATTTTTAGCGTCGCTTCGCTGATCGAATGAATTCGAATAAGTTTTAATTGGTACCCAGGTCCCGTTGTTTCAGATATTTATTAGTTACGTGATTCGCTTCAGATTTTATTAAAGTAGTTATATCTGTTTCATGCTAGAATTTTAGGTGTAAATTCTACTTTCTGTATTTCAATTTTTTTATATAATTTTCCTTGTACAAAATCGTCTATAAAATGCGTAGTTATAACTATGAATTCACTTACCTAACTATTTAACCAGTTTTGTAAGTTTAATAATTTGTTTAAGTTTGTTTTAGAATAAATTTCGTAAAATATGTATGTACCTAGTAACTATAACGCCTATAGTATCTACGTTGCGGTAATTTAGTATTATTTTTCTAAAGATAATCAAATATCAATAACCATATTATTTTGTATAAAATTTCAAAATTCAGTAAGATATCTCCTCCGCTGCTCTGACTGCTCCGTTAGCTTAGTTGGTAGTGTCTCTGCCTTCTAATCTAGGGGTGCGGGTTCGATTCCCGCATAACACAAGTAATTATGAATATTAAAATTTGTAATTACTTGTATTGAGTCTGGTCGTTTCTATGTATAATAAGTATGTATTTACAAAAAAAAAGTATATATGTATTATATCCGCTGATATCTAGTACCCATGATACAAGCGTAAGCTTAGTATGGGGCTAGATGGCGCTGTGTGATATGTCCTGAAATATTTATTTATATGCAAGATTTTCCATTTAAAATGTATTATATTTGACTGATTAATAGTACCTTCTTATTTTTCTATCAGTCGTCAGATGTAAAAAAAGTAAAGTGTCATAATTGACCATTTCCGTGTATCGTTATAATATCGATGTTTAATAAATCCTCTAACAACAATACAAACAGAGATGTATAAGATACCCTATACAAAGTATCTGAAATACAAGATGCAAGATACTTAAAAAAAAAGTATTTCAGATCCAAATACAAATACTTTTCTAAAAAGGTATCTGAAATACAAGATACAAAATACCTATCTTTCAAATACTTTTTAAAGATAAAATACTTTTATAGGAAAACAACATTTATTTTAACTGTCAAGTTTATTTATTCAAAGAATAATGTAGGAAGGTTTTACAAATCTTCGAAAATGTTAAAAATTTAATATTTTTATACATTTTTATATATATATAAAAAAATACAATGTGAAATGTACTTGAGTTTTTTATATACATATCTGTATTGGTATTCTACAAAAGCTGCGGGCCCGCCACCGCAGCGGGCGTGTCTCTGGGTTTGTGTGTAACAAATTATTAATTTGGTAAAATTCATAATTTGTTGTTATTCTAACCTAAAATTTCGTTCGGCTCTGTTCGCAAGTTACACACACATTTCTGACAAACATGTAATAATGCAACTTAGCAAAATAAAATAAGACCGTTTCCATGGTGGCGATTCCGAATCTCACAAAGGATATAAATATATAATATAATGTTCTTGATAATTATTATATTCTCTCAAATGTCAAGTGCACACAGGAGTATCACGCTAATAAAATGGCACCGGTCGCTGAAGTCAAAAATCAAAAATCACAACAGCAGTTATCAACAGATCAACAGTAACAAAAGTCATAAATATTTTATAGAATAATCAAATTATACTTTATGGTATATATTATAAGGTCCATATTAGTAAAACATACGTAAGCTAACTGATAATTGGGGAAATATCCATTTTGAATACATACATCCGGGGAATCCCCGACATTTGACCTCAAAACTGGCTGCCAAAGATGAGTTGCCAGTACGATGAAATCACTTCTAACCAAGTAGCGTGTAATAACACAGAGTACAATATAATGTTAGTAGTGTGATAAAAGTAGTTTTTTCCCTATAATTTTTAATTGCATGATGATACATCTCGATTCAACCAAATTCTGCCCATTTTCCAATTCATCGACAGTGTCTGCCAAACTCGAAATTTCACCCTCGATTCGGTCAAAATGGCAGAATTCTGGCACAAATGGTCACACTGTCCGCACACGCACGTGTTACGAGTGTGCGCAATGCGCATGCGTACTGTTCTGAATTCTGATTCGCCATCATTTCATTTTAAAACGTTCCTTTTTCTTCAAACTCGTGACTGACGTATTGTTTTATTCAAAAAACTTACATTTTGTTAAAAACTAATTTTAAAAACAAAATACTAACAATAGATTAAAAATTTAAACTACTTCTAAAACAAAAATACTTAATCTAAAATGCCTGTAGTAGAAGGAAAGGTCCCCAAAATGCTGACGGCATTTCACTGACGTAGGTATTTATTTATTCCATCAAGCACATGAAGGAATGTTTGATTCAATATTTTTTTGCGTAAGTTGGAAAGAAAAAAATAAAGTAAAAAAATATCAAAGTCAACTGATTTGTTTTGATTGCGGCATTCTTTTGTTTTTTAATGTAAATATTGCATTTCAAGTGTGAAAATGTTTATGATTTGAAAGTCTGGACATATTGTGAGTAATTATAATGTGTTTGTTTTGTCAGTGTGTAATTGTGTGATGTGTTATTGTTATCACAATATCATGTAGAAAAGTAATCAGAGTAGTGAAAAACATCACAACCGCAATTTACAATCATCATAAAATCTTAATGTGAGTATATCTCATTATTTTAGCATTTGCGAGAGTTTCATTTCAGAAATTTGATGATGAGAATGATGTGCGAATTATAAATCGTTAACTGTAAAACATAGCTTTAAATAGTAGTTTTCTATGAAGATACCTACTCTTAGTCTGATTGTTTACAAAGTGGGCGGACATTTTGGAAACTTTTTCCTATCGTGTGCGTATTTCCACCTAAGGCGGGGACATTTTGAGAAAGATAGTGTTGCCATCTGTCATTTGGTTTTCGGCAATATTGACAAAATGTTAAGACGACGTTTGGTTAATGGTTAGTAGTTGCGTTCGGAGAAAAAAAAAAATTTTAACAAAAGTATCTTGGGGAAAAAGTATCTTCAAAATACTAAGATACCAGGAAAATGTATCTAGATATAAGATACAAGATAAAATAATAAAAAGTATTTCAAATACGTATTTCAAATACGTATTTAGTATCTTGTATCTGTATTTCAGATACTTTTATCTAAGATACTTTACATCTCTGAATACAAACCATACCAAACATATTTAAAAACAAATCTACACACTACACAATACACTACAGAGATGGCTGTTTTACTCAGGCTTTATAAAATAGGTAATATTTTCGATGATTCATCTTCTAGCTAGACGATGCGTTTTCTTCAGCAGCGTCGATTTGATAAATTTCGATTATGGAAAAAAGATAGCTCTTTATGGTAGCAAACTAGAACCAGGCTTACTACTGTTACAATAATAGTTTATCTTTTATAATGGCCTTATAGTACAGGATCCCTGGTACACTTTCCATCGTTTATTACTATCAAGCTGATTTTTCGTGGGTAGGTAACTTCCTTTTGACTAGACGCCCAAGTTTTTCCTTAGAGTAATGTTGGTACATGGTAGCTAGGGATAGCAAGGATGAACTATGTTGATTTGACGAATTTTAAAAAAATATTACTAACTAAATTCTTCTTTGTTGATTATCGAGATAATAATCTAAATAACGTGAAAAAATATTTGTCCTACAAAATATAAGGTTTAGTTAGGGAGTCTCCTCTCTCCATCATGTATCATAAACAAGGTCATGAAAAGTTACAACTGCTACTTAATTTTTTTTTTATTGGTCAGTTAATATTTGCATAGCTTACCAATCACATTGTCCTACAATTTTTTTTTCAGGTTTTACAGGTTTTTTTTTGTAGGTATTGTTATTAAAATTAAGATATAAAGAAGATTTTAAACTAATTACTACGTAACATTTGTCCAGGATGTCAGGCTCGGAGCTGAGCTGCGAGGTGGGCGGGCCCTGCAGCCTGGTGCTGGCGGACGGGACCGTGTTCCCCGGACGCAGCTTCGGAGCACCCGTGCCCGTCGAGGGAGAAGTCGGTTAGTTTGTTAATTAGTAATGCTGTCTTTATGACCATTATTTTAACAGATAAACAGACAAAAAATCTAAAAATAGCTGGAAAGCTGTTACCAATTCTAAGTATCTCCACACAGCTATTTTTTTTTTTTAAATATCTTCAATGTTCAGACTTTCGATTCCCTACAGCTTTATTATATATAATAAAGCTATAGCTATAGATGTCTTTTTCTAAAGTACCTAAGTACCTATTACTTCTAGTGTTGCACCTTCAGCATTATCAAAATTGCAGTATTCTTAGTTAGATTATTTTACTGACTCAAGATTACGTAGGTACACTTTTTTAGTCTGTATTTATATTAATTAATAAAATAAATAGACTATTTTTTTTTAGTCTATATTAGATTAAACACATTATTTAAGTTTATTAATCTTTACGAAAAAGATAGAAGTAGGTATGAAAAAATCAGCTACGTTAATCATTGCTGGCAGAAAACATTATTTGTTTTCTATCAATTCCATTCCATCCTGCGAAGCTTTGACCTATGAATCTGCCATTTCATAATGATTTGAGTACCGCTTTATTTAAAAAAATAACCTGGATAAAATACTCAGATGTTGCTATAAATATGTATTTATTGAAAATAAGTTTTTTGAAACTTCGGGGTAAAAATATCAGCTATAAATCAAATTTTCAAAGACCTCCGTGAACAAAGTGTGTAGCTGGTGACATTCTTAAGCTGATCTTGAAAAATTTTGTCTAATATTAATAACTTAGAAAAGAGAAGTATTAACAATTCTGTACCGGAAGTATGTAGTAAGTATTTTACACATGTCAACACCTTTTGTTTTGATAAAGATACGGAGTCCTACTTTACTGATAGGTAAATGCTTGTCTACAACTTATCTTGTAACTGTGGAACTCCCTGCCGAATTTTATGTTTTTTCTATGCTAAGAAAATATCGGTATTCAAGTCGAGAGTGACCCGATTTCTTCTTCTTCTTATCGTAGACGAGTTGTAAGCAAGCGTGAGTCTCTCTTGCATATTTTTTCAACTGGGGATAATCAGGGACTCTCGTACAAGTAATAATAAAATACATTTATTTCAGGCTTAACCCATAGTTACTAATACAAATTTGGACACTGCAAAAGGCCACTTTAACTAAAATTACGTCTAAGATGGTAAAAATAAAAATTACACAAACATAATGCATGAGTCATTTTTTGTTCTGGTTCATGTGAATAGAGATCCAGCGCTTGAACACTGGACTCCGAACTTCTATAATACTGTGGTCCAAGATGGAACATACACATAGGAGTATGTAATGGAAACTAAACCTCGCTATGTTATTTTTTTAATCAATTTTACAATTTACCATAGCTCCAATAGTTCTGGACCTGTATTTGATAGGTAGTATGTACATGTACCTACCTACTTACTATTATGTACCACTTGTTTCCTATTGTGAAATATTTATCTAGTTATTTCTCAATTCGTTATCATATCATAGGAAAGCGGTTGTGGTAGACAACAATTTACAAAAATATCGTGGGAAAACAATCAATTTAATGTTAAGGCAATATTCCTAGCATAATAAAATAAATACATAAACGAGACATACCTAACCTAACTGGAAATACTTTCTGGAGCACTAGGTACCTATACATATTTTGGGAATCAACTGAGTTGTTCTGATGACATAACTCTGGGTGATAACAACTTACACTCGGCATTGTTTGAAATACTTACATAAAACTATAAGAGAACTCCTTATAGCGTTTATTATTATATCATATCGTTTCAGTTCAAAATATTTATAAAAACAGGACGTTCCTAAAATAACCGACAATATAAAAAAAAAAAAAATTGGACAACTAAAATAGATCCATTTTTGTTAGTAAAACTTAAGTATAGGACTTATAACTAATGTTATACTAATGTTATGTATACTTAATGTTATGTAGACTTTTAGAAATTCGCGAAAAAAAAACAGATGTTCCACACAAAAGTATGGAAGATTTTCGACAAAATGTATGGAACAGCTGATTATTTTTTCGCGAATTTCTAAAAGTCGTAGAACAAAAGTTGTTGGTATAGATGTACTAAAGCCACCCTTAAAAGGTTATGCGTTAGTTACCAGTAACCCTGTATAAATCGTCTTACGATTTTGTTAATGATGTTTAATTTCAACTATTTGTTAAGTGCTAACAAATAGTTTTATAGTGTTTTTGTTTGTGCAATGGTTATCATTATCAGATCCCGATTGATCACTGTCATGTTTCCAATAAAATAAATCAAATGTAATAATGAATGTCACACCATACAGTTATATGAAAATGTATGTTGGTTTCTTAATTCCTCTTTCCTGCCGCAATAGAGCGGCAGATCTTCGTGTTTTTTGGTATGGTGATAGTAAAAGGTCTTGAAAATGAAAGGCTACCTCTTATTCCGAAACAAAGCAAGGGAAGGCGCGAGCATCCTCTAACATTAAAGATAACTTTATTTAGCAAAAACTTAGGTACTTATACAACTTTGTTCCGTACACTCCACACTAGGATGTAATTTACCTGTATTGTGGAGTGTAGGCTCTTCCTTAGGTCTAGACATACATTTTAATAGGATGGAAGGTGCCAAGAAAGAGATGATGTCCTTGTGTTGCAAGCCAACATTAAATATTTTCTGATCCCCAGTTTTCCAGACGGGTATGGTGGGGTACCCGGAGTCGCTGACCGACCCCTCGTACCACGCGCAGCTGCTCGTCCTCACCTACCCACTGGTCGGCAACTACGGAGTGCCGGATGAGGATGAAAAGGATGAACATGGACTGCCTAAGTAAGTCGGGCATTTCAACTGATTATTTTAAAATTGATACTGTGTGTGTAGTTACTCTTCACGCTAAAACAGCTGAAACGAAAAAAATAAATGTGAGGAAATAGACCAGATAAAATCATACTAATTGAAGATTAAATGTGCATTTGAAGTTAGGTATGTGAGCAAACCACTATACTGTAATGCAATTCACAAATTACAACTTCAGTACCTGTGTGTGTCTTGATTGACTGTCTTTTTTGAAATAATTAATTAATGCTAACCAAAACGCAGCCAATTTGAATTTCATTTAAAGTGGTCTATATAAAAATGTCCTAAATCCTACAGATGGTTCGAGTCCAGCCGCATCTGGGCGGCCGGTCTGATCGTGGGCGAAGTGAGCACGCGCGCTTGTCACTGGCGCGCGCGCCGCTCCCTGGGCACGTGGCTGGCGGCACACAACGTGCCTGGCCTCTGCGACATCGACACCAGGGCGCTCACCTTCCGCCTGCGCGAGGGAGTCACACTGGGACGCATCGTGCAAGGAGTGCCGCCTTTTGGCATCCTGCCGCCTCTGGCTGATCCTAACGCCAGGAACTTGGTCGCTGAAGTTTCTATTAAGGTACATATGTATTGACATTGTTCATAATTTTCCATAAATGTTTCTATCCCAAAATCGTACTTATGCATAAAAGTTATCTATAGCGCCACAACTGATGGCCTTATCGCTGACAGCGATTTCGTCCGGGCAGATCTATTTAGAGTTGTAAAATGTTAAAGATTTTTAAATATACCAAACGTATCTATAGGACATATTGTGTTTTGGATAAAAACTAAGCACCAAATTTTTATTGTTTTAGATAACATACTTTAAGATTTACTTCTTTTACGTTACAGGAAAAGAAAATATTCAACCCAAATGGTAAAGTCACTATCGTAGCTGTAGACTGCGGTCTAAAATACAACCAACTAAGATGTTTGATAAAGAGAAACGCAAAAGTGATATTAGTGCCTTGGAACCACAAAATAGATGTAAAAGAATATGATGGGTTATTCATCAGCAACGGTCCTGGTGATCCTGTGGTGTGTAAGAGCGTGGTGGACAATCTACAAGCTGTCATGAAGGATAGTAATGTGAAACCTATATTTGGTATTTGTCTCGGACACCAGCTACTTTCGACTGCTGCTGGCTGCAAAACATATAAAACTAGGTACGTCTAAAACTGCTTATGAATTTTCGTATCAGATACATATATAAGGTATTTCCTGATAATAAATGTACCTAACTTTTAATTTTTATATTTTTCAGTTATGGTAATCGTGGCCATAATCTACCGTGTACACATAGTGGAACAGGAAGATGTTTCATGACATCTCAAAACCATGGTTTCGCAGTCGATCCTAAGTCGTTGCCTGAAGATTGGAAAGTGTTGTTCACTAACGAAAATGACAAAACTAATGAGGGAATCATTCACAAAACTCAACCATTCTTCAGTGTCCAGTTCCACCCTGAACATACAGCGGGACCAACAGATTTAGAATGTTTATTCGACATCTTTGTAGATGCAGTAAAGTCCTATAAAAATAAAAAGACATGCGTTATTGATGACATGATAACAGAAAAGCTAAAATACGAACCTACTCTTCATGAAAGGCCAAAGAAAGTACTCATTCTCGGTTCTGGTGGTCTTTCTATTGGACAAGCTGGAGAATTTGACTACTCCGGATCACAAGGTGTTAAGGCAATGCAAGAAGAAAAAATACAAACAGTTCTTATTAATCCAAATATAGCCACTGTCCAGACATCTAAAGGTTTGGCGGATAAAGTCTATTTTCTTCCAATCACTCCAGAATATGTGGAGCAAGTCATCAAAGCTGAAAGACCTACCGGCATTTTATTGACTTTTGGAGGCCAAACAGCGCTCAACTGCGGAGTGGAACTGAAAAAAGCTGGAATATTAGAAAAATACAATGTGGCAGTTCTTGGAACACCCATTCAATCAATTGTTGATACTGAAGATAGAAAAATATTTGCTGAGAAAGTAAATGCAATCGGTGAAAAAGTTGCACCAAGCGCAGCCGTGACTTCTGTAGATGAAGCAGTAGTAGCTGCTAAACAAATTGGCTACCCAGTAATGGCAAGATCCGCTTTCTCTCTAGGAGGACTAGGTTCTGGTTTTGCTAACAATGAAGAAGAATTAAGAACTTTAGCTCATCAAGCTCTGTCATACTCAGATCAACTTATAATTGACAAGTCTCTAAAAGGATGGAAAGAAGTAGAATATGAAGTGGTTAGAGATGCATACGACAACTGTATTACCGTATGTAACATGGAAAATGTTGATCCTTTGGGCATCCATACTGGTGAATCAATTGTAGTTGCACCTAGTCAAACTCTTTCTAACAGGGAGTATTACATGCTTAGAAATACTGCTATCAAAGTTATTCGTCATTTTGGAATTGTTGGAGAATGTAACATTCAGTACGCTCTAAACCCTCACTCCGAGGAGTTTTACATAATCGAAGTGAATGCCAGATTATCAAGAAGCTCAGCTCTTGCTAGTAAAGCGACTGGTTATCCTCTTGCGTATGTTGCTGCTAAGCTTGCACTTGGAATTCCATTGCCAGTCATTAAGAACTCAGTCACCGGTGTAACGACAGCATGTTTTGAACCCAGTTTAGATTATTGTGTCGTCAAGATTCCTAGATGGGATTTGGCTAAATTCAATAGAGTAAGCACAAAAATTGGGAGTTCAATGAAAAGTGTTGGCGAAGTCATGTCAATAGGTAGAAACTTTGAGGAAGCTTTTCAAAAAGCTCTAAGAATGGTTGATGAAAATGTTAATGGCTTTGACCCCAACATCAAAAAAGTAAATGAAGATGAACTAAGAGAACCAACTGATAAAAGAATGTTTGTTTTGGCTGCTGCACTTAAACAAGGCTATAGTGTAGATAAACTTTACGATCTCACTAAAATAGACAAGTGGTTCTTAGAAAAGTTCAAAAACATAATCGACTACTACAAAAATTTGGAATCAACAGATAGTACCTCAATAACTGCTGATATCTTAAAGAAGGCCAAGAAAATTGGGTTTTCTGATAAACAAATTGCTTCCGCAATCAAAATAACTGAAGTAGCTGCCAGAAAACTACGTGAAGAATTCAAAATTACGCCTTGTGTAAAACAAATTGATACAGTAGCAGCGGAATGGCCAGCTTCTACAAACTATCTTTATTTGACTTACAACGGAACCACACACGATTTATCATTCCCAGGCGACTACATTATGGTACTTGGATCGGGAGTGTACCGCATTGGCAGTTCCGTAGAGTTTGATTGGTGCGCTGTAGGTTGCTTGAGAGAGTTAAGAAACCAGGGTAAAAAGACTATAATGGTAAATTATAACCCAGAAACCGTCAGTACTGATTATGATATGAGCGACCGTCTTTACTTTGAAGAGATATCGTTCGAAGTTGTGATGGATATATACAATATTGAAAATCCAAATGGAGTTATTTTATCGATGGGTGGTCAGTTACCAAATAATATTGCAATGGATTTGCACCGACAACAAGCTAAAATCTTAGGAACTTCTCCAGATATGATAGATAACGCTGAGAACAGATTTAAATTCTCACGTATGTTGGATCGTAAGGGAATATTACAACCGAGATGGAAAGAACTTACTGATCTTGAATCAGCTGTAAGCTTTTGTGATGAAGTTGGCTATCCATGTCTAGTACGGCCGTCTTATGTATTGAGTGGAGCTGCCATGAACGTTGCTTATTCGAACCAAGATTTAGAAGCATACCTCAAATCGGCAAGTCTAGTCAGCAAAGACCATCCTGTTGTCATCTCGAAATTTATTATGGACGCCAAAGAAATAGACATTGATGTCGTAGCATCTGATGGTGTTATTTATTGTATGGCAGTATCTGAGCATGTAGAAAATGCTGGTGTTCATTCTGGAGACGCAACACTTGTGACACCACCACAGGATATAAACGAAGAAACACTAGAGAAAATTAAAGAAATTTCTAGTATCATTGCAGAAACTCTTGACGTCACCGGTCCGTTCAATATGCAGCTTATCGCAAAGGACAATGAATTAAAAGTCATTGAATGTAACGTAAGAGTGTCCAGATCATTCCCGTTCGTATCTAAAACTTTGGACCATGACTTTGTAGCGACTGCCACAAAAGTAATATTAGGTGTACCAATTGAGCCAGTCAATTTGATTGCCGGATGTGGTAAAGTTGGCGTAAAAGTGCCTCAATTTTCATTTTCACGACTGGCTGGAGCAGACGTCACTTTAGGTGTGGAGATGGCATCGACAGGTGAAGTAGCATGTTTTGGAGAAAATCGTTACGAAGCCTATTTGAAATCTTTAATGAGTACTGGATTCAGAATTCCGAAGAAAGCCATCTTGCTGTCTGTCGGCACATTCAAGGTAGGTTGGATTAATATCTAGATTGCTTAGCAATACATTTTTTTACCCATTCTGTTCTTTCTGATATAATTATGATCCTAATTATTTATTAACTTTTCAGCATAAAATGGAATTACTACCAAGCGTACGTGCACTGCAAAAGATGGGATACAAGTTGTATGCTAGTATGGGAACTGGAGATTTTTACGCTGAGCATGGAGTTGAGGTAAGCTGGCCCAGACGGGCCACAGTCTTGTAGTTTCTGTGAAATTAAATGTTTTATTATTTTCTAGAATAGATAACTCACAAATTAGGCTGCCTAACGTGCCTAGCTTTTAACTTTTAGCTCTTAGTACATATTAAGATGGACATAATATAAGTAGAAAAGTATATATGTATTATATCCGTTTTCTAGTACTCACGACACAAGCGTTTGCTTAGTGTGGGCTAGATGGCGCTGTGTGCAATGTCTCGGAATATTATTTTTTTATTTATTTTTTTTATAATATAATTCTTTTATTGTTTGTATTTTAGTTTTTGATGAATTGTTCATCATATCATACATAATATTGATTGCTTGGTTAAAAATATTCATTTTTCCAGATTGAAAGTGTTCAATGGACTTTCGACCATATTGGAGACCCAGAAGATGATAGGTCAGACGGTGAACTTATGCATTTGGCCGATTTCATGGCAAGAAAGCAATTGGATCTTGTGATTAATCTGCCGATGAGAGGAGGTGCCCGTCGAGTATCCTCCTTCACCACGCACGGATACAGGACTAGACGTCTTGCTGTTGACTATGCTGTGCCACTCGTTACTGATGTAAAATGCGCTAAGCTTTTAGTACAGGTAATTTGTTTGGAACCAATTTTAATTGTTTATTTATTTATTTATATATGCTGTACACAATACAAAATTACATTTTAGAACTTATTCTAAAAAAAGATTGAATTGTGTGACCCTGTTGCTTGTTTGAAGTTTAGGGCATTGCACTTATCTTACAACACTATTTTCCTTATACTAATTTAGTTACTTACATGGCTAAATACTTAATAATATCCTTTAAAAATATTATAATTATGAGGCACATTATGTAGTTTTATGATAAATATCTAAAACATTATATTGCGATATTCTTACATACATTATATATAAATTTGTTGCATACTTACTTACATTATAATTATTCTCTATGAGATCAGTTACTTAAATTAGGATCTATGGAATCATCTTGTAGGAATTCATATATTGTGTAATAACATTTTTTTACTAGGAGATTTTTTATTTTGTCTTTAAATGTTCTTTCTGAGGGTTCATTTCGGATTTCATGTGGGAGTTTATTATGTATCATAATGGTCATACATATATTAATTCAAATACATGAACTTCATTTATGCCATTTATTTTTACAGGCTATGACGCGATGTGGTGGCGCTCCCCAAATGAAAACCCACACGGATTGTATGACGTCACGAAACATTATCAAACTACCAGGTTTCATTGACGTCCATGTTCACGTGCGAGAGCCTGGTGCTACATACAAAGAAGACTTTTCAACTTGTACAGCAGCGGCATTAGCGGGTGGAATAACAATGATATGCGCCATGCCCAATACGAAACCCCCTGTCGTGGATCGCTCGTCCTTTGACTTTGCCGCAGCTTTAGCTCGCGTGAGTGCGAGATGTGATTATGCTCTTTTCATGGGAGCCTCTACCACAAATACTGACACCGCGGCTGAAATGGCACCGCAGGCTGCTGCTCTTAAAATGTATCTGAACCAAACCTTCAGTACATTGACATTGGATGACATGACTGTCTGGCAAAAGCATCTTCAAAACTGGCCTAAGAAGATGCCAGTTTGCGCCCATGCGGAACGTGAAAAAACTGGAGCAATTATTTTGATGGCATCGTTACTCGACCGACCGATACATATTTGTCACGTTGCTCGCAGGGAAGAAATACAAATAATTAAAGCAGCTAAAGAACGAGGTCTGAAAGTTACCTGCGAAGTGTGTCCTCATCATCTATTTTTAAGCACTGCTGATATGGATCGCATTGGCTACGGGCGCGCAGAAGTACGTCCAGTGTTATGTAGCCCTGAAGATCAGGCGGAGCTGTGGCAGAACATTGATGTGATTGACGTGTTTGCTACAGACCATGCACCACACTCAGTAGAAGAAAAGAACTCTGAGAAGCCTCCACCAGGTTTTCCGGGTCTAGAAACCATACTACCTCTACTTCTCAATGCTGTACATCAAGGTCGTCTTACTATAGAAGATCTTATCAATAAATTCCACAGGAATCCAAGGAAAATATTTAACTTGCCTGAACAGCCAAACACATACGTTGAAGTTGATATGGACTATGAATGGACAATCCCAAAAGCAATGGAGTTTTCGAAATCAAAATGGACACCGTTCACGGGTATGAATGTTTGTGGAGCAGTGCATCGAGTTACATTAAGAGGAGAAATAGCCTACGTTGAGGGACAAATTCTAGTTCCACCTGGATTTGGGCAGAATGTGCGTGAGTGGCCTGCACCAAAAAAACAAGCATTCCAGACGTACCCAATCGAAAAATTAGAAAAGGAGATAATCATAAGCAGACCAAACTCAGCCATGGATATGCATGCATCGTCTTTGGAACTGAGTAAATTGAGCGATGTTGACTTAGACCAGCAAGAACCTTCGAGGCCTGAAGGAGCCAGCAAAGTTCATTTCAATGAAATCGCAGCTATGAGGAGTATGTCCCCGCTGCCGCCAACAATGAGACAGAGGTGCGACAGTACTTCGAATTACAATCCTCCCCAAACAACAATTTCGCAGCGACAGCGCAGTGACTTATTTGGCAAGAGTATATTGACAGTTGACTCGTTTAGTAAAGATACTCTGAACGATATATTCAACCTGGCGCAATTCATGAAGACGAGCGTGAGCAAGGGTCGAGTCATGGATGACATTCTAAGGGGAAAAGTAATGGCATCAATATTCTATGAGGTCAGCACTCGTACCAGTTGTAGTTTTGCAGCAGCCATGCAAAGACTCGGGGGCTCCGTCATACATACTGATGCCACCAGCTCGTCGGCCAAGAAAGGAGAAACTCTAGAAGACAGTGTGTCTGTAATGGCTAGCTACTCGGATGTGGTTGTACTCAGACACCCGGAGCCGGGTGCAGTGGCGGTAAGATATTATTAAAAGTAACTATATAGATTACGTTTTCTTCTAAATGTTAAGCCTAAATGTACTTATGTTTAAAATTATTTTCAGCGAGCTTCAAGGCACTCTCGTAAACCCATAATCAATGCTGGTGACGGAGTGGGAGAGCATCCTACGCAGGCGTTACTTGATGTCTTCACTATCCGAGAAGAAATCGGTACAGTGAACGGGCTCACTATAACCATGGTTGGAGACTTGAAGAATGGTCGCACGGTACACTCGCTGGCCAGGCTGCTGACGCTGTACCAGGTGCAGCTGCAGTACGTGAGCCCGCCCGGCCTCGGCATGCCCAAACACATCATGGACTACGTCTCATCCAAGGGCATCACGCAGCGAGTCTACGAACGACTTGAAGACGTACTCGCTGACACTCATGTCCTGTACATGACCAGGATACAGAGAGAGCGGTTCCAGAGTCAAGAGGAATACGAAAAGGTAGATGACACTTACTTCTTTTAAACACATATTGTGGTTATAAGGAACTTTAGATTAATGACTTGATTAATTTATTACATCAAGATTAAATACAAATCCTAGATTCGTCATATGATATGTCCAAACGCTATTATCAGTCTTTTATAAATGCCGACAATAGCTAAATTCCTTACTTTTAGCGATAGTTCTAAATCCATAACGAGTCCATAATTTCAAATTTAAAATAATTAACAGCGTCAGTAAGATGACGTCATTGATGTCATCTTTTTGGGCTGCTTAAACCCCGTGATTAGAATCCAAGGATTTTAAACATCACATATAGAATATTTACGATAATAAATAAAGGAAAACAGGGGACAAACCTAAGCACTTATAGTACTTCTAACTTCTAAAAATACAAAAAAAATACTTAGAAAATTTTTTGAAAAGCCTACAAATGGTAGTAATATATATTATAAATAGTGGGTGCTCGCGGCTTTGCTCGCATTAGAAAGTAAATTTTCCTACGTCATAACATCTACCTTCATGCCAAATTTCAGCCCCATTGGTTTGGGCTGTGCGTTGACAGATATCAGTCAGTCAGTCAGTCAATCAGTCAGTCACCTTTAATTTTATATGTGATGTAATGTATGAATTCCCAGATGCGCGGTCTGCTGGTGGTGACTCCCCAGCTGATGACGCGAGCGCGTCGCCGCATGATCGTGATGCACCCGCTGCCGCGCGTGGACGAGATCTCGCCGGAGTTCGACTCGGACCCGCGCGCCGCCTACTTCAGGCAGGCCGAGTACGGCATGTATGTGAGGATGGCGCTGCTAGCTATGGTCGCAGGTGTCAACCCGCTCATATAAAGACACACTTGAAAGAATAAATTCGCTTGTAATACTTCGACCTCTCGAATGATCTATGCAGACTTAAGCGTGGTTTAATCGTACCTACGCTCTATGTATTCGCGTTTTAATTCTAAGCTCATAGATTTGCAACTGTTTTATGTGATACTTTCAACGTGATGTCTTCTATAGCTACTATCATATATGCTTAGATTCAAGATCTTATTTTACGCGCAATATACTTAGTTCAGATGTTTCCTCACGTTCTTTCGACGTAGGATAGTCATCTATTTTATACTTTTTAAAGCTGTGATTATGGTAAGATTGTAAAATCAATTATAAAACATGTTATTTGGAATATTTTATTAGGTTAATCACTGGATGCTTCATTTTTGAAGTCATAGTTATTACTACAATAAAGTATTTGCTTTCACACCTTTTATTTAGGCTATTTTATTTCAAGTTTGTACCTAGTAAGACTTTTGGATTAATGGATTTAGATAATAGTCATAACAATTAATCAATTGAGCATATAATAGACTAATACAAATTTCGAGATTCTAATTTAGCTTATCAAGATAAACAAGGTACATGCGTATACATAGAATAAATAATGTGTAACTTGGTTACTCAAGAAGTAATAATAAAAATACACCTAAAATTACCAGATAATTCTATAAAGTTTACTACTTACGGCATGATTGCCATATTTTCTGCAATATTGATTAAGTTTTTTTATACAGTAACTTATCACAAAGTATTAATAATAAACAAACTACCTATTTAGTCTCATATCTACCTGAAAGAATCTCAAAGTTTTACAGCTTATTATATCTACCGCTAAAACACACTACGCAATCTAAATCTCATAAAAATGTGTGTTGCGTAACAACTAAAACTTTTTTTTTTTCAAATACTAAAACTTAAGGTAAGAGCTATTTATAGTTTGGACTCTTCTCCTGCGCCGCCATCTGTGAACTTCATATGTAGTTCTTGTGTCTCCGCGTGTACGTCCACGAATGTGAATGGTGGTATCCCGTGGTGCTCCGTGGGGGAGTCCTGGTGGTTCACGATATGCTCTACTCTCGGTCGTTGCCGCCGAATGGGGTTATTCACGGACCTGTCAGAATTGTGTTCCTTCCGAGGAGGCAGCTTGTAACCTCCCTGTTTCACCAGCATCCGTTGACAATCTGCCAGCTTGTCTCGTACCACGTCTAGGTACTCGTGAGCTGTGATTTCTCCCACGGGTTCGTCCATCAGTAGTAAACAGAGCCTGTGGGCTTGCTCCAAGTAGATCACGGCCTGCTTGATGGCGTCGAACTTTTCGCTCGAACGCGCCATAGCAATAAAGTGGGGTATGAAGAACTCGAGCACCAGACGCCGTCGTTCAGCTTCCAATCTCTTGGGCAGTATGATCTGTAAATTAAAGATATTGAAGTTAAAATTATTAAAAATATATATGTATATGTCATTGTAGCAATTCATGTTAAACATTGGAGAAATTACATTTTGTAACACTTATAGGAAAATATTTCACATAAATTGTATCAATTAAAGATACGAATAAAGTTAAATCCAAACCTCAATGCTACTAAAACTAAGTCCAAATGAGAAAATTCGTTTAAGTTTGTTTTGTCTAATAAACGAATACTATGTAAAAGAACGAATGTATGTACTTACATTTTTATTGATTTCTTTTTCTTGGTTTCCGGATGATTTATATTTCTTATGTTGCAGTTGCACTTTACGTCTTGCCTGGATTTGCCGTTCTCTTTCTTTCTTCCACTGGTAGTGCTTATCTTGAGCCTTGGCTTTGTCCCAGAAGTTTGTGTTCACATCATCTTCGCTATCAGAACTTTCAGCATAACTGTTGACAACTGCCGGCAGATTGGGGTTCGAAAGATGCAATGGATTTTTGCATGTTAGAATTGTATACAATCTTTGGCAGTTGAAAGTGGGATAGAAGTCCCTCTTGTTATATTTCAGTTTGTCGATAGCATGAAGCATATGCATCACCGGAGCTTCTAGGATGTCCTTCAACTTCCGTTGCAACTTGTATATCACTGGCTGCGGAATACTTTTGAATTCGTTGCATGTCTCCACGAAATAGTTTGGCATTCTTGATTGGCTGAAATGAATGTAGAAACTGCCCAAAAACAACCTAAGTGATTCACCCAAGCGATCTTCTGGCCATTTTGCATAGTTATCTTCGCACTGCCAAAACAGGTGATTCTTGATATGACTCGCATCGATGCCGATTTTCGATGTTTCATTTTCCATGAACGTTTTATGCAGTGCCAAGGTGAACAAATAGCACCTTATATGCGAGTGTGCTAAACAGCTCTCCAAATATCTCTCGGCTGCTGGGAATGTTATCCGCCATTGCAAGGTTTGTTCAGGGTTTAATCCTCTTTTAGGTCGGAATCCAACTGGCACTAGCAGACATCCAAATCCAATCGCTTTGTTGACCATATACTTAGTAGGCCACTGATAACTGAAATTCGTTCTTGGATTCTGAATGATTTTTCTTTCTCGAATAATCCATTGGTTAGCAGCATTTGGCCAAGCAGCAATAAGTGCTGGGAAAATTTCATAACCAGTCTTCAATCCTCCTCTCATAGAATCACAATAAATACTGGCACCTTGTGTCATTGCTGCACTGATGGCATCTTGGGATAATCCTAGTCCATTTCCCAAGTTCAAAATAAAATTATCAACGAAATTGTTCATGAACTTTAATGAGTTCAGATAATAAAATCGTTCATACAACGATCTTGATAAAGATTCTTTCGACGCTGTGTCAACAACATCGTCTTCCTCATCCTCACTCCAAGCGTCTACTGCTTTTACATCCACTGCTGTCCATGACTCATCTGGTAATACACCTGAACTGACTGCATAATCTGAATGTAAGCTCAATCCAATCTTTTTGGGAGTAGCTGATTCTGTTATAGTAGAATAGCCATAGTCTGATTCCGTTTCGCTGGATTTGTATCCAGAGGTCTCCGTATCATCGCCGACTGTGTCTTGATAACTGGAAGGACGATCTTTATTGCTTTTTTCTTTCACTTCTTTTGTTGCGCCACTCAATCTTCTACTTATTTTTAGTATCGATTTGCGAGGCTTAGATTCTTCTAGATCTCTTTTCTCTACGTCACTTGAGTGGTCTTTCACTCCGCTTTCTTCAGTAACTTGAAATGAGCTGGACCTCAAATAATTGAGATTTGACAAATCGCTTTTTTCTACTTGCAAGCTTACTTGTCTTACAGGCCCACTGTATCGTCTACCAGCAATGTTAACTGAACTTACATTCAGTTTCATATTTTTATTGACATTGTTTTCTTCGATACCATCTCGCCTAGCAATCTTAGATTTTAGTTCTAGTAAAAACTCTTCGCCTTTCGTGACGTATTCATCTGAGTCATTTGATTCTTTTTCGGAGTCTGTGTAAACACTATCGCGAGATGGAATTTTACTTATTTCTTGTGTGACAGTTTCTTTATTTAATGTGCTTTCCAGCACCTCTAGTTTCTTTAGTTTGAGGTACCCTGAAAAAAAAACAAGTAGGAATTAATTTCAAAATGTTTGTTAGTGGCTTGTCGCTTTCACAGAGACCTTTCGGAGATTTCTGTTAAACAATATTGTACGAACTGTTCGCTAGATACTAGGGGTCAATGTTTGTGATAAAACCTTGGTGTGATATTTTGCTTTCATGTATGTATTATTTTGGTACCTACCTGGCTCCTTACAGTCTTCAATCCGGAGTTTATAGAAGGGTGCATCTAGGACTGCGCTATAGTCTGACGTGTCTCCTGGTTCGCTGGCTTCCACATTGTCGTAGATGACAAAGAGCCTGGGCGACATCAGTGCATCCGACTGCCCCCGAGCACGCTGGTAGCTGACGTGTTCATGGACACATTCTTGCAAGCGGTCTGCGAAGAACACGTGCTTGTTCCGCTGCACCATGGCTTCATTGATCAGATTCTCCCTCTCACTTATTGGGTTGTTTTTTATATGCTGCGTTTCCCTAAAAAGAAAACATGGGTTAGCAATATACCACAAGTGACTTCTTGCTGCGTTTCCCTAAAAAGAAAACATGGGTTACCACAAGTGACTTCTTCTTACTAGATAAAAAAATATTTTTGTGATGACGCAAACCCGATTAATAAATAGTGATAGGATCGTGATTTTATAAATCAAATAAAATCACCGCACTCATCATATATGACGATACAAAAGGGCTTATCAATTAATTCCACTTCATTATGTGTTATCATATCGGTCGGTTAGATCTCTATTGAAACCACACACAGTTATAAATGAACACTTAACAGGTAAAAACCCCTGCAATATTGGCTCTTCAAATAACAGCATATATCGGTTCAAATGTATCTTATCTAACACTCTTAGTTAATCTTTTAATTGCCAATAATATTGACAATACATTATTCGCAGTCGAGTGGGTGTGCCTTAGGTATATCTATACCTAAGGATACGAGACGTAAATCTTCAGTACATATTATTCTGTAAGATATAATAAGCTATTTTCGAAACGATTTTATCAGTTACATTGATAAACAAAAACAGCTTTCCTAATAATTAACGCTATCTTAATCATGTTTTCGTGTAATTCTGATTTTAAATTGAAATACTCAGAACTGCATAATATTTAGGTATTTCTATACTGTTTGGTAGATTTATTCTTAAATCCAATAATCCGGCCAATAATGTGTTTTATCTACTCAGAAGTTATTTAATCCGAAAGTTAATAAACATACAACTCATTGGACGCGATATGATTATAAGTAGTGCGAATTGAATGTTTCCTAGTAAGCAGCAGTAGGTACCTAAGTACTCTTTTATTATTTGTTGTGTCATAAACTTTGCATATTTATCGATTAATGAGATTAATTAGGTGGATTGGTAGGAAAGTGATCTCATATTCGTTTTTTTGCGGTTTTTATTCCGGTTTGACTGTGAGGAAATGTACATTAGCCTAACTAATGCGTTTATGTATTTTTAAAGCTTAGACTTGCGTTTGACTACAGCTTGCTTGACTTTAAGCACTGCTGTAGTCTGTATGTATAATATCTTATATCTCCATTTAATAAGACAGACAGTATTCTGGTAAACATTATTTTGTTTATTTAATATCAAGCAGAACATAAATTATGTACGCATGGGTAATATATTTATTGACTTAATTACACCGAGTTTACACCAAAAGATTTCAGGGAGTCCCCTGTCAAGGTAAATTTAACCGATTAACTACTGATAAAGATATTCACGCGAAACACCGGCAATGAACATGGATTAGTGGAGATTACTCAAAGGACACCAAATATGACAGGAATTTTGATAAGACAATAATGCATTTCCTTTACCAAAATAATATCTTGACCAATAAAAAAATTTGCGCTCAAAGTAAAAATATCTAAGTGTGTTATGATTGTTAGTTTTGGTTTTATTGCTTTTATGGCTCTCGATTAAATATGTATATTTGCCGAGGTAGAACAGATAAAGTCAATTAATGTAGTTGTCGCATCATAAACCAATTTAGTGAGCAATTATAAAATATATGATAACACCGCCCTATAAATTAATAAAAAAATTGTACGAATCTCTTGAGTAACGCCGACATTAAGTGTATGCGGCATTTACCAATAGCAACTACTTACACATACGTAATAATAATCCTAAGTCTACAGTCCCAACCTACTATGAAAGCTGATCATCAACGCAGTAATTATACTCGTGCTATGATGAAATCTACTTGTAAAGTTGTAATAATGTCATTTTGAAGAAAAAACAAGTCCTTTAATTAATTACTAGAGGAAACTTACATATATATTTAGCTCATTTGTAAATGAAATTTTAATACATTACATTTTACTGTGTGTGTGGTAGTCTTACAATTTACGCACCTAATAAAATAGAGAAAATTGCTTACCTTTCATAATTTTCAAAGAACTGTACGGAGAGAAGGATGTTGTTGAGGAGGAAGGCATCAGCATCGTTGTACATTTGGTACCGCATGCGGTCCAGTGCTTCATCGTTGTAGGAGCGGAGGTGCGCGGGCGGCGGCGCGGGCGCAGGCGGCTGGCCGGGCGGCGCCACCAGCGCCACCGACGGGGGCACAGGAGCATCCTTCACTGCCGGACGCTTGTTCTTAGGATTCACCTTGCTCTTCGTCTTCTCCAATCGCTGCTGCACCTTCCACTTCTCTCTCTCAAAAAACTTATCCGGCTCCTTCTGTGCCTTCTTAGACTTCGAATTGCCCATCTCGAATGTCCTTATAATTAGAGATCTCTTTCCTTAAACTTTATAGCTTTTGTAATTTACATACAACACAATATTGCGCACATTTTCGTAAAATATTTTTTATTTAGTTTCCACGAAATGCTGGGTGTCCGCGGCCGGCCAGTGGGGCTCTCCGCGCAATACTGGTGAATCGATTTGTCGATAGGAATCATGCAGCGAATTGGAAACGTTATCGGACTCTATGATTAATTTATTCCTTGGTTATCGTATTAATTGATTAGAACTGCAATAATTTGCACGGAACATGATGGTGTGTGGCAATAACAAGACCTGAAGTGGATCACAGAGCTTGAAGTGGTCACGCGGTGGAGTGTGCAGCTCCAGATAATATTAACTTGCACTGGACATGCTGCATTCCTATTACTCAATATGTAGATTTTGTTATCTTTTGGTACAGCTGTAGCAGGTAGCCTACATGTATAAATAGCCAACCAAGCAATCACTTATACAACTAGATTATTTTTCATTTATGACAGTCTAAGTAATATTGCAAAAATTTATTTTTCACTTTTACGTACTAAATTAAATCTAGTTCTTGGAAGGAGCTAATTTCCAAAACATAAGCCGCAGCTCCTAGTTTTAGTAGGTAGTACTTATAAGGATGTGGTATTTAGAACGTTTAATTGGAAATCAGTAATTTAATTTGAGATATATGGAGGTTTTTCATATCTCATTGGATTTGTATTTACAAAATAAAACAAATGTTATGGAACAGTACACGTATGTATAATTTTACATGATTATTGCGTATTATTTACATATACAAAGGTTAACAGTTTTTTCAAGGTTAACATGAAATACACAACACGCAACTATCCCTTGGAATTAATTTCATAAGATATATAGCAAATAAGTATCTAACAACACAATTACATAGTTCTCCTAACCAACTCGTAAAATAATTATATCTTATCATAAAATCAATAAAATATTTCAAGATCAAGATATCTTTCTGAGATAGATCCTACTTAGATAATACAATTTACTTACTTGAAATAATAAATAAAATAAAGTAATTATATCCCTCAACATAAATGATATCTAGTTTAACATACATAATTCGATTTCTAAAATAGCGTACTACCCTCATTTCGCTTACATTTAAAATTTGTAATGTCTAAGTACGATACTTTTTCTTACCCTTATTGGATCATTCAAATATTTTTTTTTAATATTTAACTCATTTTCTAAGTGTTTTCTTCTCAGGGTATACTCCTCAGCATTTCCGCTGGAGGTGTGCTCATGGCTGACTCCTCCATATTGTTGGCTATACTTGTGCTGTCATCCTCTGGATGTGTGTTGACATTGCCCCGCCTTTGGCTTCGTATCCGCTTTGATTCGGCTAACTGCTTCTCTAGTAGACGTCTGGAAATGAAAAATAAGAATGATTAGGTTCTATGTTCTAGAAAATCTTCAAATTACTTTTGGTTTTATTGTAGAATTTCCCCATTAATTCATCATGTCTATTCTCCAACTATCAGTCTAACTAAAATCATATGCCGAGTTATTAAAAATCATATGAATAGAACTCGGAACAATTGCTAGCAGAAATAACACGATTAGTCGCACTCAGAGCAAAATTATTATAGACGGAAAATTTTCATTTCTACGGTCATACTTGGTAACAAATTTTGTACCTATATTTTAAGAACAACAAATAAATTGCATTAAAGTTGACAAGATTTTGATAAAATATAAGGTTTATAACTACTTTTGTAAGCCGCTATTGCCAATTAATGTATTTTTGGCGGATTAAGTTAGTCTGTTCGTTTGTTCCACATTCACGTCATAAAAGGGTACCGTATATTCAGAGTGCTTTGTACAAAAAAAAATTGAGTAAAGGCGCAGGTTACAACGACTAACTGTTATAATATGTGATAAAATCTGATAAGCGCAAATCTTTCAGTAATAAAAACTGCGTCAGTCAAATTGTTAATGTTGGTTAAGTACTTACACAAAAAATGCATTATTTTCAGTATTTTGTGCACCGCCACGAGTTAAGTCTGAATTTAATTAATGTCGTCATAAAGCTATTGAAAATGATTTTATAATATAGTATTGTTTGAGTAATCATCAAATAAATATATTTTACCAAGTATGTATATAGTATAGTCTCCAAATACATGTTGTCATTTGTTTGTTTTGTTTTTGTCTTGACGATGAAAAACAAATGACGATTTGCTTCTTGACGATATTTGACCTTAAAAACTATAAAAAATAGCATATGTTTGTAGTAATAGCACGTACTGTTGTCTCCAGTCTATGAGCACGCCCAGCAGGAACACTATGGCGATGGTGACTAGGATGACGATGGTCACCCCGACGATGGTGGCCACGGTCAGGGTCGGGACCTCCTCGGCGATCACCGCCACCGACACGCTGGGGTCCATCGTCGCCGCCTGCAAGTCTGGAAGTAACGTCACAGTTATTAGGAACTCCTTCTTTATTCACAATATGTCAAACATTATACATATACATATATGTATATGTCAAATTAATTATTAAGCCACAATTTTAGCTCCTCCTTGCTTCGTGGTTATTGGTGTCGAGAGTTAATCAAGCCGCACTAAGGGCCTCTGACATGGCGTAATGACTGCCATACAAGACAAACAGACGGAACCTACAATTTAACATGTAATCCGACCCACGGTAGCGCCCAAAATGGAATGCCACTCTTTAGTCATGGGTGACTAAGGACTGACCGCGTCGACCTTTGCCTTTTAACCTTTTAACATTGGTAATCGCATGCGATTGCCTCCGCTAGCTGAGCTACGGGCGTTTCGGTTATTGTTACGGATGGTCGTGACTCATTCTTAAAACGAACTTATGTGTACATTATATCGCCATTCGATTTGGATTGAACTACACGCTGCTGTTGCTGTAGTTAGAAAGAGAGACCATCGTATTGGTATCACTTCTGATAGCTAATCGAATGGCGCTGCGACCACGTAGTCTTTAACCTTCTATTGTTCTGGTCTTGATTTGCTTTTCGAAAGTGTTTCCTGGTTGACAGTAGAAACTAAGATTCAGTAAAAAGTCTGTCTCGACCCCACAGCTTTATACAGACGAATTTATAATAGTGGCTCTAACATAGTTAATCAGCATAGATATTAGCGAAAAGGTCAATTGTTAGTATTATATACATGAGCACAGATTGTTTAAAAAGCAAGAAAATAAATTGTGAGCAACTGCGTGCGTCACAATCTTGTAACGAAGCATTTTTTATTCATTACTCACAAGGCTAATCTTTACAAAAGAAACCGTTGTAGGTTCCTTTCATTGCAGCATGTTGGTACTAAGATAGTTAAATCCAAGAAAATAAATAATCAGGAAAAAAACTAGCACTGCAGACAAGAACGCCGGCTAGTTCCTTGCGCAAAGGATTTCAATAGCAATCCAACGTGGGAATGCAGCCAGCATTCTTGGGTCATTACCACATGTGGATGTCTTAAATTTAGGTTAAATGTATACACATAAATTTGCTGTTTCAGTCGTGTAAAAGTCTAAGAAACACGATGTGTTAATAAATCTTAGATGAGAGTAACATGAAAAGCAATTAGTGTAAATTGTTTCTGATTATTCGATTATGTTATCGAGCTAATACACATGATTTCCATACTTTTTATTATGCTCCTGTTTTTACGCCATAATGTTTACTTTACACTTAGTATAACCTAGGTTATCAACGATGTATGTAGGTAAACTAATAATTAAAGTAAAATACTTATGTATTTACAAAAAAAAGTACACATATAAGTATAATATCCGTTATTTAGTACCCATGATACAAGCGTTTGCTTAGTATGAGGCTAGATGGCGCTGTGATATTGCCTGAACTATTTATTAATTTTATTGACATACGTACCTCCTTCAACCCAACTGGTAGTTTTTTCATTTAGAGCCATATTCGTTCTTCTAAAATATGTTCGTTATAACAAATAAATCCACCGGGTCAATCTGTAAATAAAAATACAACACTTATTAGTTATCGTCATTACGAATTCCATACCTAGAAAAAAATACTATAAGATACTATCAATAATGATACACAAAATGCAAAACTTTATCACAAATAATTTTCTAATAACCTTGATATCATACCTACGTGTTTATTTATAGTATAGTAAAGTTGTTGTAAACACGGCCATTATATTTTGCTGATGTCAGAAGACCAGTTTCTTACATTAGAATTTTTAATTTTATTTGTGTCAAGAATAGGAAAGGACTTAACTCTAATCAATTGTATGTGTGCAGTGTCGTCTAATATACCTACACATTTTATTATTGTAAGCTGTTTTTCGTAATCCTAGAAAAACTATATTGAAGTTTGCTTATAAGATAAGATAAGATATTTCTTTAATACACACCATAAAAATTACATTATGAAAGAAATTTAAAAACTATTTTAATGCACATTGGGCGGCCTTATCGCCTTAGGCGATTTCTTCCAGGCAACCTTTGGATGGACAGGATTTAGAACTATAAATAGGCGGTGTACAAGAATACGTAAAATAAATAAATAAGTGAAAGAACACAATACAAACTCAGATAATACACTAATAAATAATAATAAACAATACAATACATAATACTATATGGATGATAAATAATGATGATACACTAGCTTTTGAAATATGCTTAAGGACTTAGCTTGCCTAACAGGCAATGGCAACATGTTCCACAACTGGATGGCTTGGATGGTGAAGGAATGATTATACATTAAGTTGGAGTACGATGAGGTAAATGGAATCTCGAGGAGAAGGGTCCGGGACGAGCGCAGGGAGCTTATATAGATACTAATATCTTCCAGTTGATTTTCTTGCATAATTATTATGTATCATAACCATTTCTATTTAAAACTATAAATTATCGTACTTTATCTATTAATTAGAATAGATTTGCGTTCATCGGCAGCTATTTTTAGAGTGTTGCACTTTTATCGCGCCAATCATAGCTGAATAAAAACAATTCCAAGAAACCTTTATTAATTCGTGACGTAAGTCAATTACGATTTTCGATAAGTTTCCATGAGTTCTCTTGATTAGGTGGTAGCTGAGATTGCAATCGGTCATGTTATCAGATCTGATCTCTGAGATAGCGAGAAAATAGCAGATAGGTGGCGGCACTGTATTACTACCGCGAGCAAATTAACACACAATAAATTAAAAATCTTATCAACTGACATCCGCCGAAACTGATACGCGCGCTTTGATTTATATGACAAAAAAAATGATATAGACTTTAAACAACTTCATTTTCATCATTACAATGTAGTTTAAAATCATTTCTTCCCATGCACATATGTACTCGTACATACATCTATTCAACTGTAATAAATTAGCATATACCCTGTATACATAATCACAGGGTGCATATAATATTAGAATACCCGGGATTACAATAAAGACATTCTATTTAATTTCGTTATCTCAAATAATTTCAAAAGTTGGTCCGATTGTGACCGGTGTGTTTCACAATGAGTCGGATACGGATCCGATTCGATTGAGACGGAAATCAATCGGCATGGAAAGATTTTTTCCAAATCACAATGATTCCATACGATTCTTTTGACAAATTTATTCTACAGAAAAATCGGAAACGTTCCCTGAGCCAAAAGCTAGCGGATTCGTTTCCGTCGATGATAAGTTCAAATTTGTTTTTTCATGATATTAAACCCGATTTACACTTAATTATTTATTGATTTATTTTTATATATAATTATTCATATGAAATCTACAGTAAAAATGGTAAAATTAGCCTTAAAACTTATATTTTAAATATCTACCATTGTATTTAATTTCTACTACGAGCGGATCGGATCATATCCGACTCATTGTGAAACACCATGCAGAAACCTTAATGTCTACCGTACACTAACACCAAGACCGGCCAAAAGTTCAAAAACAAAACAGTCGACTAAGTAAATAAACTCACATGAGAGCGAAAAACTTTTAGACTTAACTCTTAGAAACTCTTTTGACAAGCTTTTAACCAATTGAATGCTGGATTACTCTTATACCTTGAATACAACTTTGTTTTTTATCATACTTATATACAAGGTGTAACAGAAGGGTGTGACAATATTTAAGAGTATACATATATATCATGTAAGGAGTCACATACCAAAATATGAAAAATTAAATCGCATATATTTTTTACCATACAAAAATTAGATAATATTTTTCACTTGATTTCGTGGCAGCCTTAGCGAGAATTTGAATTGATTTTTTTATTGACAAATTAAAATTTGTCAAAAGTCAATGAACGCTCAAAATGATAAGATGTAGGGTTGCAAGTCTTAAAGTTTTAATGAAAGTTCAACTTATGATTACTCGAAATCTATGACCCTTAGAATTCTGAAACCTAGTGGGCTGTATTCTATATATACATAGGTATGTATAGTATAAGTATTGTCACACCCTTCTGTTACACCTTGTATATTCAATTAATAGTCGATTTTAACGAGTATTGTACTGAACTGCCCTAAAATCTATTAAAATCGAATATATAAATGACCCTTTATCTTTTTACATGTCGCAAGAGACTTTTTCGTTATTTTAAACGCATACTTATTGCAGTTCGCTAAACCATGTGGCTGGATAGTCTCAGCTTGTTTACGAGACAAGTTTAGAATCGGTCGACAGTCGAGACAAAAAATAAACTAAAATCTTATATCGTTTTTATCCAGACCAGTTGCCTTGCACCGATTTAAAGAAAAACAGATTGGGTGCAAACTTTTTTTACACGTTTTTGCCACCATTTACTCTCTATTATGGCTTAAAATCCAAATAATATATATCAGCTCAGGAACAGCCAATCGAACTTTTCAAAATCAAATCAAATACATATACTTTATTGTACACCAAATAAAAAGAACATAATTTAACATAAAGGTGGAAGGTAACCAGGGATATTGGGTTATTGGGATATTGGGTGATAAGGATCACTTAAGTGATCTCTTCCAGGTAACCTAGTTTGGACAACACTAGAGGAAATCCGTAAAGCTGGCGTACTTAACACAATATTAAATAATTTAAAAATAAAACACAATAACAAATATAACATTCAAAGTAACTTTTAAATATACATACATATTATGTATGTATGTAGGTACTGCAGGCGTATACTTATTCAAGCCTCTTTTATTTTATTGCTGTTGCTTATCAATCCATATCTTTTTGAAGCACATACAGTAATTTAGTCTTTAAGTACTGAGGTTGGTTAGTGCATAGAGTCACGTATTGTACAAGTCTAGATAGGTACCTAGCTCCATAGTTTGTTTAATTTCCTTGCCTTTGTTTGAACACGGCGATGCCCGAACTCACGAACACCGTGTCGTATAATGAATTAATAATGTATTTTTCGTTAGATAAGTATGTGGACATGAACAATGGGCAATAATTATGCTTAAATTCATTGTTGCATAACACTTTGTGTAAGTATTTTTTTATACTTAAAATCAACTTAAACTGACACAAATGCTTATTAAAATAAATAAGTAAATACATATACATACATAGGGAACACACGCAATCGTACATTATTATAATTATAAATAAGACATTCTTCCAAAATTGATTGTAATCATTTTGCGAATTGTGATATGATAACACGCAACTATTAAGAGATGCCGAACTATTGATAAAATATGCAAAATATTATTTTATCTTCAGTTCCTGGTGCGGAGTGATGCCTATAGTTAACTTATTATTATTTGCAATGCGTACTTTTTTAACTGTTATTAACAATAACCCTTTAATCTATACGTTTAATGCCTACATGTATAATAGAAGATATTAATCCTATCTATATAATCAAATATACTATGTATGTATTACTCTGGTGGTGAGAGATTTTAAACAATCCTAAGGGCTTGTTAAATGTCTTCATGTGCAACGCATCTGACGTCAAAAAGACCAAAGCATTTCATTATCTTCCGTTAGTTTTTATCACTTGTGTGCATATCGGTATAAAGTTACATCGTGTCTTTAGCTACAAGGATACGTGTTGCAATATCGCCTCAAGTCCACCGGAATAAGGTCGAATGCCGGAGAGGTTGCGAGCACCGAACGTGACTCCCCTACCTGCTAGTTTGAATATTTTAGGTCAGTTCCTTGTAACGGAATTGTTCGCAAGGATGTTCAATGTTATTCAGCTAACGGATTGCAACCTACTTGTATATACATATTTACATCTTTTTATGCATATTTGCTTTGCCATAGGGCTACAAGGTGCATGCTAACATAATTTATGGACTATTTAGCTGGTGTTCAAAACAAGTTGTAAAAATGCGTTTCGAAAACTTTAGTAGGTACCTACAGTAGGTAGCTTAGATACGTTGAAATTAATACGAATGAAATTTGTTCATACAAAGAAAACGATATAAATCAAGCACAGGAAATAAGGTTTTCCAGTTATTCTGGTTTATATAGATTTAAAGTATATTAGAGGGTGAATAAAAAAACAATATCCATGTCAGAAGTTCTCAGGGTGCTTTGAAAACTCTTAGCATCAGAATTAGCCACGCCACTCTTATTCGATCTTACCTACTTTAACTACTTTGTTATTGGTACCTATGTATCGAAGTATACGATGGTTGCGTGACCAAGGCTATTAGTGTAGTATCAATAAAATGTTAACCATGAACATCCCCATCGATTGCGGATTATTTTATTTTATTCGTGAATATTCAACATTACTCTTGTGCGCTTGGATTCACTATAATTATACTTTTATCTCTGTCTAGCATCGTAAAGAATGATAAGGATGAAGCATTATCAACAGATTATTATGATTACGCACAACGAGACAACAGTGCCTATATAGCCCTGTGGTCGGAGGCTAACGTACACAATAGCGAGGAATACAAAACAAGTACATTTCCACAAACTTACATAAACACGGTGACGTCGACGGCTCCTTTCACTAATGGCAGGTAGATTTTCTTACAACTAGTTTTTGCGGTAGATTTAACACACTAAATGCTTTGGCACTGATTTGGAAGGACGGTGGAATGTTGGTGTAGGGTGAAGGAGCGACTCGTGCGCATCAGTGCGTGTGCGCATGTGCGGCGCTCCGCAGCGCGAGTCTCACTGGCAGGGCAGGCAGAGCCGCCGAGATCTCGGCGCCAGGCACCGCGCGCGCTGCATCCTCGCCATACAACCTCGCAGGAAAACAATCCAACAAAAAAACCAATACGTTACCGGGAATCATCACTGACGACAGACGCCCCCTTCGACAGTCTATGATAGGTTATCGCGCACCCATTCACAGTAACGGACTAATTTATCTTTTAAACCAACGTTAGCGACATCACTATAGAAAATATAAATATGAATATAATGACTAGCTTTGAATACAATTCACTAACTGACATTGCCTTTCAATTTCAACGGCGAATGTTCGACAACAGTCACTCGAGTCGCTCGAATCGCAGGTCACGTGGTAATGAAACACCTCGACGCGAACGGAAATGTTTGCACAACTCAGACTATGCTTAGATGAAGCTGAAACTGTTTAATTTTATTATCTTTGCCAAATTCAACTCTAAATCTGCCTATGTAAATTCATTTTACTTTAACTCAAATATTTTTTTATAAATCATTTCAATATTCAACCTCTAAATGAGTAAATACATGTTAATTTGTAGCTGTTGTCGATACGAAGAGAAAAACTAGCTATCACGGTTTATGAGATACAGCCTGGAGACAGACAGACAGACAGCGGAGGCTTAGTAATAGGGTCCCGTTTTACCTTTTGGGTACGGAACTGATAGGTACATGTACAATATAAAATTGACGATCAATCTAACAAACATAACGCGTTATAATTAAACGGATGGAGGTAAGTAATTACCTGTAAGTAATCCTCATCAATTAACATTACACCGTCTAATGAGCCTGACCAATTAGGTAATTTACAATAATATCCTTACCATTAGAGAAGGTGGTCGTGAACAGGAACTCCAATGTACGCCGCGTAATGTAACTAATACTGGTATAGAAAGAAACATATTTTACGCATGACTCAGATAATATGCTGCATCATACGAAACAAATAAAACTCAGATATTATGCTGCATCATACAAAACAAATAAATTATACAAATAACAAATATATTAATATTTGTACAACAAGAAACGGCGAAATGGAATTATTGTAGCATCTTGTAGTTCTATTATCTATATTACTAATATTATAAAGCTGAAGAGTTTGTTTGTTTGTTTGAACGCGCTAATCTCAGGAACTACTGGTGCGAATTGAAAAATTATTTTTGTGTTGAATAGACCGTTTATCGAGGAAGGCTTTAGGCTATATAACAGCGAGCGAAGAAACAATGGAAAATGTGGAAAAAACGGGGAAAATTATTCATCTTTGAGAGCTTCCGTTGCGTGCGCCGCGAAAACGGTTCAAGATATCGAAAAAATATGTACGAAAGAATTACTCCTCTTAAAATGATCTAACAAAATGTCCGCAACAGTATACGTTTATCTTTTAAGATTAACTCACTAGAACCGTTTTTATGATAATAACTATTCCACGCGGACGAAGTCACTGGCACAGCTAGTATGTTGATAGAATCTTAGTTAAACTACTATAACCTAGCCATATACCTACATAAGTATGTACATATTACCACAGACGTCATAGATGGAATCAGATACCCATATTATATTCGTGTTCGTCATAAAGTGAATGTACCTATGTGTCATCGGATACCTACCTACTTTATTTGATAACAGAACTATTTACGTTTCATTTCTTCGTAGTACAGTGAACGATGCGTGACTTCCTGCTTAAACCAGATTAAATATCGGAACTACCAACATTGATGAGAAATTTGAAGCAAATAATAGTTGCAAGATCAGCCGTATACAGCCAAATTTAAAACTAAACCAGATAGCGATGTATGTGTATTGTCATTACCTTATCTTTGAAATATTTGTTGAACATATTATTTAAGTACCTAATAGCACAAAATACGACTAAGAAACTATTTATTATTAAATATATTTTCTTAAGATGCATGTATCTATTGCAATAAGTTAGGTAAGTGTTTAGTATCCGGTTTCTTCTAGGCAAGCGTACTCTCGTAATCAAACTGCAACGTTGTTTATTATCAGACGAGTCAATAACGTGTGAGTTTATCCAATATAATATAAAAAATGCTATCTGTAGTACGTAGTACATATCCAACGGGAAGCAAATGAAGCAACGACATCCTAAAGCAGTTGTTTATGTGTCCAACTGCTTGCTTAGCCCATAACGACCTACTTTCACGGCTAGTGCCTACTTCACTGCAGACCGGTGTGCCGGTGACGAAAGCAGAAGCGAAAGCTGAGACAAATTGTAACAAATACTTATGGGCTCAGTCGACATAAACGCACTAGGTAACCGCGGGTACAATCGGAACTAAGTTCTGACTGGGATGTTATGATAGGAAGTTAAAGGCAACTTCTTTACCTTCCTCTTCTTCTAACTTCTTATCTTGCGCGTACTAAGTATTATATTTCTATGTACAAAGGTACCAGGTAGGCTTAGGTGTTTTGTGCATTTCGTCATGTAAAAATGTCATTAAAAATTATACTTCACCTCTTTGAAAAATGCACTAAGGCTTTGCTGCAGTATAGCAAATAAATATGTTATTCATAAAACAATAGACTATCTCATACATCTGTGCATAGTATGTTTCATTCGATACAGAAACCTCTATAGGTACCTACTTCAGCAGAGGTTATACTATATACAACCTGATCTACCTCTAAGACAGTGTCAGCAACCTTTTAATGTATAACTTGTCCACTGCTCGGGCAACAGGATCCTGCGATCTAAATATACCTGCATTTAACTACATCGGACTCACGGACTGTGGGCATGCAAGGAGGCTACTTTGATACTTAGTTAATACGATATTGAAGCACTTTGATACTAAATCTTTAGCATTGTTCAAAGAAGTGCATTTTTTAGTGATACATCTTACACAGTCTAATTTTCCAATTCTCGTAAATTTATTATAAATAAAAAAAAATGGGTTTCTTAAACACATATTTGTTTTTGTATATAATTCACATTATTAGAACAATTTTTTTACACACGACAGACAATTGACGAAATCGCTCCATGAACAATAGAATAATAAAGCACTGAAACCAAGAACATTAGGTACGCACATAAGAGTAGCCTAATGTAACAGAGCATGCTATTTTTATAAGCGGCATTATAATGCACTTACTATTTATATTATAATATGTACATATAAAGCTAATTATATTATTATCTTTGGCGACAGTGACAGTTAAAGCATACTATACCAAATTAAATATAGCTAGGTACATTGTCAATACATTCTAGGACTTTTATGGAATTTATAAGCTAGGTACGCATCGACACCGTGAAGAATGCCGAGCACCACTCCAATGTACTGAAAAATAAATAAAACAAACATTACAATAAAAAACCGAGATTTGATGTATAGATAAATTTTACACTTGTTTCTATAACATTTTTAGTTATAGTTTTATCTACGCGTGTATTTATGAAGAGCTATCTACCGGTCTTACAATTTCTTTTGTAGGAACCCTATTTACTTTGAATATAAATTATTACAAGCGATAAATACGTGCAGATATGCATTTTTATGATTTTGTTTTGCTCCTGTTTGTTGGCTACTTATCTGGAAATGATAATACATCTTAGGTATTTAATTACAATACAAGTTTATCAATCACTCACATTTGATAAGTATTTTAATGATGGCATATGGTATGGTTACCTTTAATTAATTATTATAAATCATAATAATGTACAAATAGAAATAGAAATATCTTTATTAAGACACACAATACAAGTTAAGATTGTGATGCCCCAATACAGCCGCAACTCAGCCTAATGCTGGTGGAAATGAAACGTTTCTGTAACAATCGGCACAGAACACCTTGGAAAAGTGAACAAAACACGTGTTGATTTCACTAATTTACTTTACTAACAACTTGACACTCAAATGGCTCATCCAGATCGGATGGAATTCCATGTCGAGTTTAATCGATTTTTTAATTAACTGTTTGCTTCTTTTCTTACAGGATATGATTCGTAAAAACATTACTATGTACTGCTGCGCTATTCTGTGTCATTGTAACTCATTCTTATCATGAAGTAAGTACTTTTTTTTGTTTTCATTTCTTTTTCTTTAGTAACCCGCACAAGCGACGCTGTGGTAGATAGTCGCACATGCCTGTACTGTACCTACCTACTGTTTCAATCGAACTGATACCTATGATAAAAATCTTTTTTGTGCATCAATAGCTTACAAATTGAATTAGTATTTTTTTTATAAATACCAGCGTTTGCTAACTATCTATGGGGCTAGATGGCACTGTGTGAAATGGTCCGGTATATTTACTTCTACAATTAATTAATTGTATACTTACATAAACAGCAGTCATAGCGGGGTAGGCTGCGTACATGTTGACGAGAGCGTACCGCGGATACAAGTAGATGTTCACGGCTACACCCATGTAAGACGAGGCAGAGAGGTACAGGAAACAAGCCACGGCGTTGAACAGACACTCCTGAAATACATGCAATTATCATATATTTATTATACATAAAAAGGAAATAATAATAATAATCGCGCTGACGTCGCGATCGACCAGTTTCGGAGTGACTGGCGTGAGGCGGCTATCGACCGAGATTCATGGAGGAAGTTAGGGGAGACCTTTGCGCAGCAGTGGAACAGCATAGGTTGAAAAAAAAATAATAAAAGAAAAAGGGTCAAAAGGTCGCCTTTAGGGCTTCTGACATGGCTTTACGGCTGCTGCTGGTGTACTTTGGCTAACAGCATGAATCTACATTATAACGCGTCATTCGACACATAGGTAAACATACCCAAATAGAATGCCACTAATATGCATGTTGCTAATATACAGCGAAAGTAGGTATACAAATTAAGTGAATAATTTGTGGAGGGTGTTAGAAAATATGAATTGTTGAAGGTGAAACTTCTTCATTAATTTCATCAGAAACTTTTTTGCATAGCGCATTCTGAAATAGTTACTAGAAAGTAAAAAAAATACAATCACGAGCTTTTATCGATTTCGTTGTAGTTAGATTACAATCAACCATCAATTGATTTGGCGAGCAAAAGTGGATTGTTTCTGATAATTGTTACCTACTTTGTTATACGGAGGTGCTGACAAAAAATAATATTTGGTGCAACTAATTTCATTCGCTTTCAAGTGTAAAGCACTAAAAAAAATACATTCTTTATACACGTTGGCTAATGAAAAATAATGATATTAAGTAAGTAATTTACACCACTAAAAACACGTAGGATGTACCTACTTAGACACAATTTAATGTTATTTTTTTGGCATATATTATTTTTATATATTCGTGGTATATAATAGTGTAATTATCAAGAGTACAATTAATACAGGTGCGCCTTCATTGCTTCAAGACTTTTTAACCGACTTCAAAAAAAGGAGGTTATCAAGTCTTCTGAAAGTTTTTTTTTTAGCCAACCTGTCAATAAAAAGATCTACTTACAAATATGGATTGCCTGATGAGCTGCTGCGTCTTAGAAGAGAGTACATAGCAGGTGATGAGCAGCGCGGTAGTGAGCAGACAAGCCGAGGCTGTGGTGAGGAAGCCGTGGAACGCCGACCCCATGCTGGAGGCTTCGGACATGCCGTACTTGACCAGCAGGCTCTGGCATAGACCGCCGAGCATCTGCAGGTATACAATGATATCATTATATTTATCAGTGTCTGATTGTTCCCTTTCAGAAACGGTGCAAATGGTTCATTCTGATCTTTACTATGGTGATAGTGTATGGTCTCGAGAGTGACAAGCTTTTTATCCTGAAAAGATACGAGCGAAGTCGCGGATATCCTCTAGTAAGGTATTTTTACGTTTTTTCAACAACTTAATTAGGTACCGATATACTCGTAATTTTAACAAAAAGAAAACCATCCTGGGCTCGTACTAAGAGTACATAAGTTTTTATATGCAGGCGTGTTACATCTAAAAACACAGTGCTACTTAACATCAGGCGAGCTGCTGTCAAACGTAAACCTATGAAGCGAAAAATTGTTACTAAAGTTGAGCAATAATAATATCGAGATGATCTTGCAAAACATGTTGTAATTGTGAGTGGCTTTCTTGGACTAAATAAATATTCTACGAGAATTGCACTGTTGTAGTCCTTTGCGAAATTCGACCTGAATAAGGAAGTTAGTTGCAATCAATTAAAATTCGGGTTTACGTTCTAGCTACGACCAAGGAAGTGGCACAACTTTTTCTGTTGACAAAAACAAAAAAGACAATCTACAATCGACTTAAAATTCGATTGTTGTACGTTTTTGTTACAATTAAAGAAGAACCTTTTTCAGCTCATGAAAAATAAAGACTACTTAGTTACAATGGAATTAAAATATAGTGTAGGTACGTTCTTATTACAACAAAGAAATTATCTTATTACAAAATAATTCTGTTCGTCACACCTTTTTGCCGTTGATAAAGACATAAAAACTGTACTTACAGCTTCAGCCAGTTTGATGAGTCCATGATGTGAGAGGAGGTAGCCGAAGTTGATGCACTCGCAGCACCTGCAGCAGCAGCACTTGATGCCCCCACCTCCCTTGCCACCCGGCGCCACACGTATCACAGTGGCCATTGTTATACTTCACAAAGTTTTTAACACTCTCCAATGGATATAAGAAAAGTCGTCGAGAAGAATTATTTCGTTGATCACTTTAAGAATAATTTGCTTTCTTGAAACAACAACTTAAAACAGTTAACGTCACTTCTTTTTCAAAAACCACGAGAAAACCGTAGACGTGAAATTTGTCTAAGCAGAAATCTCCCTTTGCAAGAGTACAGCTTCCCGCAAATCCCAACTATCTATCATCGCACAGGAAATACTGGAGAGTTCAAATCCACCATTCACGCGGTCAGTGTTAGTCAACAAAATATATTTAGCAGTATTGAGAGCAGCGGTTTTAAAGTTCATTCACCAGACTGTGCCCTATTAAAAATATTAACAAGGGCGTTACGCGCGCGCCGCTCTATTAATCCAAATCTATGTTAACATTAAAAAAACGAAACTAAAACTACTCTTTTTGAAACTTTTCGTTATTTCAGGACAGGCGTGTTCTTTAGTGTGTTCCTGAAGTGTAAGTAAGTTAGTATGGTCTCGTGCCGCCACACGCGTCATACAGAAATAGCGCCAAGCGGAGGGTTAAGTTCTATTCCGGGTGTTGCGCAGACGCACTGACCCTGTTCCGGTCGCTCTTTGTTTATGTCATCATCATTATCATTGATAAATCATATGTTTTTAACTATATAACTAGACTGTTCAATCTTTAAGACTGTTAAGTAAATGTAGGTATATTTAACGTTTACAGATTAATTAGGACGGTAAGTGGGAAATATTTGATTTTATTTTTTAAAATAAATATTATTAGAAATAATTTTAAAGTAAATAAGTTTTTGGTATTGTATAGTACAACACTAAAAACTAAAATACAATTTTATATAATTACGGTAAGTACCTATGGTTATTTAGAAGTGAAACACCTCTGTTATTAAAATCATAAAAATATTTAATGGTAAAATAAATTACATACTTACACTGTATCTTAATTAAACTATGTATTACCTAGGTGCTAACATTCAAAGCGGAAGCATATAGTTTCGAAGGCTTATATTAATTTTAATACTTGTAATGGAGGTTTTTACAATGTAACTTAAAACTGTACTTAGGTAAATTTAGGCACTTCTTTAGTCAACTATGACTTTGTTGTTGTTATCTGTAGTAATAATATAGAATATCTTAAGTAATAGAACATTTTATGACAATACTAGAGCCCTATAAAATGGTTGAAGCCCTCGCAAGATAATTCTGCTAGTGTCAGATGGCAGCACATTCACTTTCAATATTGAATCGGAATCAGTTTATTCTAGTTCTGGTTTTATTCGCGTGCAAACATACTTTTCTCTAGTTTTAACAGGTATTTTATAAATAATATATAATAATAGTTATACATAGAATATTACTATGCTAATACCTACGAAGATAAAAGTAAATACTAAGTAAATAATAATATATTAAGTTACCAATATTATGTGCGTTATTTAAAGATCATTCGCTTGAAAATCAAAATAAAAATGCTAAGGTTTCTTAAATCTGACAAAAAAATAGTAATAGTGAAGAAAACAATTACTTTTCAATCCAATTGAATTTCGCGTTAAATTGCACTGTTTACTACGTATAAATTTCCTTGTGTAGATCCTACACTTTCAAATGTAGGTATAGGTATTATGTCATATTCATAGAATGTAAAAAACATAAAACGTAATATGTTGACTAGGTAGAATTAATTACGCACTGTAGTTGATAATGATGATGCATTCCAAGCCGATTTCGGCTACGGCGAACGTATTTCCTACGGGTAAGTTACTGATGCGTCCTCACATGACTTATATACGCACTGTAGTTATCGTAAGTTTAAAAGGTCTTAAAATTAGAATCCTGTAAAATAGTTAGATCTCTATCTCTTCAAATCTGTATAAATTATACAGACATCTTAGAAAAAAGTCCAAGATAATAAAATGTAATATATTCTAGAAAAAACGCCATCTTTGCGTACTTAGCGAATTCATATGAGTAAGTGTAATAATTTAGTTCATCCTACAAATAAAGGGTCCCTGTGTGTTCAAGTAACATTGGCTATATTGTAGATAGTGGGATGTATGTATTACATAGACAATCTAACTTTATAAAGTCGCAAACACACCCGACTCAACAAAAACAAATACAGGAAACAATCGCGGTGCTATAGCCGCGACGCTATTTTTTACCCTACTCACGTATTTTGCTCTCACAGATGTCTGTTTATGATTTATAACGTTGTAAGAATCAATACACAAGATAACAGTTGAGATTCAAATTTAGTACACTGAAAACCCTAAGCTTTTTGGGCAGAAATAAGCAGACAGACTAAAAGTTAATTTGCAAGAGCCCGAATTTGAGGTGATTGATCTATGTGTGTTCTTTGTTTTCATCGCATCGCGTAGTACGGTAGTTAACAATAACTTCCAGTATGTTCCAGCACAATCACTGTCATAATCATAGTACAAAAATACAAAATCATCTGAAATATGGCGTTCACAATGCGGTCCCATATAGTGTCTGCAAGAAGACTAAGGCAGTAAATAGCAATGGCAATAGGAAAGATTCTTCTTATTATTATAACTCGTATGTAGTTTACAAGCCGCGGTAGTGTCGATTTGCCAGGAATGTGCTCAACAGGTACAGTCCAGCCATTATCAGGCCCATAATCTGAAAATAACAGAAAATTAATTTGATAAGGACTTAAAACATAAGTACATGTAGTATTTATCAAATAGCAGTGAAAGTTCGAGCTTTGTTCCATTGTAAACTGGATGCAAATAAATTTTGAATCCATTTTGGAAACGTTTAAATACAGAACTGATTTTGGATGCATTTGAGTGACACAACGAAATAGTTTATAATGTGGCCCCAGCACAGATTTCTCTTTATATCGATACAACGCGAATGAATACGCAGGCTTTTTAACCGACTTCAAAAAAGGAGGTCATCAACGACTTCAAATTTAGAATTGGGAGTAAAGAATCTATCAAATTATTGAAACTTACAATCCTATAAGTATTCTCATTGAAATACGTACCTTGTCCTCGGTTACCGGTAACCGAGGACCAGGAGGAACAGGAGGACACGGCCACCGGGGACAACGGGAAGGAACGTCTTATACCAGGCTGAGATAACCCAGGCTAATAGTTCGGCATGAAGATTTTTATGTATTTTGTAATGTTTCCTTTCAATGCAATGGCAATTTAATCAGTAATGCAATGACATCCCAAATTCTAAATGCACTTCTTGTTAAAACTCGCAAAGATGTACTTATTATCTGGCTGATCTTCAATTCTATAGGTATATCTAATAATATTATCTTACCTACAATAAATATGATCTACCTGCCATCCCTTCCTATCCCATCCTTGAGACAACCTTAGTTATATATTGTTATAAAATTTTAGTTATCCTCAATATTTTTCGAAGCCATATATAGGTATCAAAATAATATTAATACTTAGATTTAGATTTTATAGCTAGTAGCAAATAGTTTTAGTCAGTTTTTTACTTGCTTGAAATTGGTCCATTCTGTTTAGATAATCTTGTAATTATTCCTGTATTTCTTACTAATCAAAATATATATATATATATATGTATATATTCAGATCCTATATAATATTATGTATATGATAGTTTCCTATCATTTATGTTTAGATATTTCCTTTTTAAAAAGCATGATTCCCACGACACAGGGTAACCTAGTGTGGGGATCACAGTCAACATCATTTACCCATTTTTTATATACCCTGTCTGATCCAATTTTCTTTAAGTACAAATGATGTATACTAGTCTAAGGATTTTTGTGTGAATAAAGTAAATTATTATTATTATTATTATTATTATTGATTATTTCTCTTCACAGATTCTCGGGACTTACGCCCGGTATTTTTAAGGCATCAGTGGGGCCGTAGCCAACACTGAGAGGCCTTTTACAATATTATACTTACTTAAAATTAAGTAAAAATTACAGATAGAGGATGTTAGGTATATAAAGTAAGCCTCAAAATGCATAGTTCTGGACCAAATGCTATGGCCATAAATATATATAATAAATTACCCAACCTAATAAAAAATATTGACAAAACCAACATATTCGAGAACAATTAAAAGAATTATTGATACATAAATGCTACTATACAGTTGACGAATATATTAATGATGATAATTTAAATGATGATTTTCTATACAAACACAATATAATAAAAAAACAAATAGACCGGCCCGCACCCAACAATTAAAATTATTTGTAAACACCCTTTGAGGGTATATTGTGTTGTTCATGTACTAAATTATGCATAAAAGATCTGCAACATTTTATTGAAAACACAATAGTACAATAAATACTTAAAAAAAAGTAACTATTGCAGACATGGTATTAATGTTACAGGCTATTGTGTTGAGTTGTTCATTGACTTAATTAAACTGGTCTATTGTACGAGGAACGGCACCCGCCAGTTATGCCTCATTCATAAAAATTATAGCGGGTGATGACTTGCCACTCACTAAATGGGCCCTCCACAAAAGGCAGCCTTTATTATTATTATTATTATTATCTCCTAGTACAGCTTTTTTCACATAAGTATCGCATATTCTAATTACTACTTATAGATTAATAATAAATAAGAGCACTCACCGACGCCGCTAAATAAGCCTCATATTTCTTGCCGCGGTACCCGTAGGTTTTATCATTGACTTCAATGATCAGCACCAGGCCCGCGCACAAATATAATATGAAAGCCAGCCCGTGATATAACACTTCCTGAAATATAGACAAATATACATTTGCATTTATTTAAACTTTAGTGTCCTGTCCTTTCTTCACACTAACTACAGAATTGAATGGAGTAGAATTTGTTATAGAACTTCGATATAGTTACGAAATAAGTCAAGCTTATATCTCAGTTAGCTCTATCCGTATACCGGAGTGCCAACTAGAACCTAATGCCAGTCAAATTTTATATCCTTACATAAAAATAATATAGCGCCTCGAATATCAGTACGGCAGAAAGAAATTTTTGTCTGTTTATCTGAGTCTCTGTTTGTTTGTTTATTTAAACGCTCATCACGCAAAAGCGAATGAAGGGATGACTGGATCATCATGATTTGTAGGTAGTATGAAGTCTTAGGACTGTCATACATAGGCTACTTTTTGTCCTGAAATAATAGTATATATATAATAATCCACTAGTTTATAAATAATTTAAGAAGCAAATACTCACAAACATGGTTCTCGCTATCATAGTAGCAGAGGAGAGCGAGGCGAGGCACGCCGCCACGAGGCAGAACGTGCCGATGAGGCAGGCGACGGCCACGAGGAGGTAGAACAGCTCGGCCTTTTGCAGGGTCACAGTCTTGTTGTAGCTGCTTTGGTCCACGTAGTAACCTACGATGCCCACGCATGCTGCGCCCAGGAGCTGGAATTGATCAAAATGTTCTGAGAAATTCATATCAAAACTGTTTTGTTTTCAAAATCCCTGCTGAAATTAACCAAGAACAATCAACGTGTAGGATACCGAGCGTAATTACCTACATAAATAGCTGGTGTACTGTACCTAAGACTCAGAAACTAAAATATATTCTCTACTCTGCTTGTCTACTGACCTATTTGTTTTAATTATTTATATCAATTTTGTACTTTTCTTATAAATTAATGTACTTAAAACTCTAAGAATCCAACATGTAGTGTTGAGTACGGACTTAATTGAACTGTAGGTTTAGTCTTATGCGTCACAGTGTTATTTTTTTGTAATCTTTTAGGTTGCATACTATGTCTGTACCTTTGGAAATAAATAATTAAATATCGGAAGAAAGCTCGCCCTTAGTTGATCTCATACCATCACTTCTCGTATCCATGTTAAATACAAGGCATCATCATTCAATAACAATACCCGTACCGCTTGATTAACTCTCGACACCAGAGTTGGCCACTCTCATTCGGCAGAAGAACAAAATACAACTTACTTGTATGATGACAAGAAATTTGATTCATACCAATTAAGGATTAATTGTCATTATTGTTAATGCAAGGAAAAAATAGAGTTAATAATAGTAATCTACTTTAATTATAGCGATGAACCTACTTAGTGACATCAAGAATCACATCATTAAATGAATATTATAAAGGGGAAAACTTGGGCCTGTAATTGTAATTAATAATAAATAATAAAAACGTTTATTTGCAACTTATATAGGAATTAACATACAATAGCACTTTCTATAACAAAGTTAATACTAGAACTATAGTAGGGAACTAATGAATGTGCTATTCAAGTCATTGTATTGTATGTTGGACATTTCTATCCATCCACACTAGGTATTCCTGTGTTGTGAATGGAAGTTGTGAATTGACTATTATGTATGTTCATTCTTCACGCTTACGTTCAGAATTGACTAAACTTTTTATGCCAAGAAATACCTCTCGAAGCTGGCTGTTTAAAATATAACCTAATTTCCTATCATCAACACCTCACTCAAGGTTTGATGTAGTTAATTTTTTTTAACAATTTGGCTGGTTTTACATAGGAGTATGATGTAATGCCATCTAGCGATGGCAAGGGAAGGCAGCACCCACTATTCTTATGTTTCTGAGAAATACCGTGTGGGTTTATAATTTTGTTTGCATGGAATTTACTAGAACGATCCAAAATTACCTACGCAAATAATATTATCTATGCATGCGTGCTTAAACAGCAAATCCCCGTATTATTTATACAATCCTTCCTTACTTTTAATCTAATATTAGAGAAATGCACTGGTATCAGACAAGAAACTCAATACAGGTGATAAAAAGATATTCATAGAAAAGTCTGCTAATATCCTACAAAATACTATCCTAATAAACAAATTTTAATACTATTTAGTATTAGAATTCGTTAGAGAAAATTTTAAAAATAATAGGAATTACCAACACTTTTGAGTCGCCAAACTATACATATATATACATAAATATCCATAATTTATAATTAATACAACTATTCATTAGTATAGTTTATGATAAGGAGTTCCTGAAAACAGCAAACCAAAAAATAAACTACCGATTTTAGTGTATAATCGTAATTTTCGGATGTACCTGTACCTACCAACAAAAGGCCCTAATTTTCTGTTTGTACAAATAGAAGATCGTTAATTCCTGATAATTTAAGCCCAGTAATAATAATTGTCTTCATTCTATTAACTTAGAACAAGCTGTAGTGTAGAGTAACCGTCTTATTCTGAGTTTAAAAAGATTGTAAGTTGTTAGTAAATGTGTTTTTAAAGATAATTTTAATTTAATAGCTCTAATTGAGTAGCTACCCTACCTACCTAATGTGTGAATTTGTTCGAAGCGCATACCTATTTTTCAGATATTGCAGTATTATTGAGAATATGTTTAGGTAATCCAGAAATAGCAGGCATGAAGTCATGGCCTCGTGTAAAATTAGAGGCCGAAGAGTGGTCGGTTTATATCAGCTTTGACATTGAGGAGAAACGGACGGACGTTGGGCTCAAATGAGTCAGGAAATATACGATGAAACTCCTACGGGGCACCAGCCTGGCCCCATTTATACAAACGCTACAAGCGTTTGTATTGTATGAGTTAAGCTCAGAAACTAATAAAGGTTCAGTTTCATAAATTTACCTCAAATTAAAGGTATCCAGAATAATTTTGCATGTGACGTTTCTAGAAGACCGATCATAAAATTCATAACGCCTAAGGAAATGTTCAGCCAGAAAATGTCCTTGACTTATGTTGAGGGAAACAATGGTGGAACGACAAAAAAAAAGGTATCCAGAAAAAAAAATGTTTAAATAACCATCAATTCAATTCAATATATCTTTATTGTACACCAAATATAAATAAACATAACAAAAGGACTTAATTATAAATATGTATATGTACCATCTGCATCGGGTTGTAGTCAAACGTAAACCTATCCCATATTAAAAAAAAAATTTGGTAAAAAAACATTTCGTATAAAAATCGGTTTTTGGTAAAACTACAATACCTATGCTGTTAGTTTTCGATATATATGTTTGGATAACTACGACTCGTTATGTTACTTACTAATTGAATGAAAATTACTCACGGGATACCGCAGGTTAATTTTCTCATCGCTTTTATCAAAACTACGTGTTTTATGAAAACGCCTAAATGAAACGTAACATAGTATTCCTACTTTGTCATATTAAAACGCCTGATGATTTGTAGCCTCACATAAACGAGACAATCATTTATTTCTGTCTATCATTTATAGTTTTGAAAATACGGATTGGAAATTATAGCTTCAAGTTAACAAGTAAGACGCTGTATGCAGTGTAAGCTAGCATCTATAAAATGTAGAACAGCTTTGTATAGGTACAATGTGTTATAGAAATTCGAATTATACCTATCATTTGATTTGACCAAGAATATCGATCAAATAAACTGTACCTACGTACATGTACCCCTTTGAGGTAAGTAAACTTATATCCTTGTATATATAGGCAGTTATTTGAAGGTGTTATTTACGTATGTACCTAATTTTGGAGTTGATATCACTTATTTGAATCTCAGAGGTTTGCGTTTGAGTATGTTTAATTAATTTACACTCAAATGGTTCAATCAACAGCATAGTTTGATACGGAAATATTTCAGATCTTGGATTGTCATATTCGCCCTTTTTGTCCCGGATTAACACAATGTTTTAGACCCTGGATTATCACATAGTTCACATACGCTCTTTTTATCTCTCTTTTTTTAACATTACAAAGGGGTTGTTTGTTAGTGCCTACATTTATATTGCTTAAATTTAGATTCATGTAGGTAATCTTAGGTAGGTAATAATAGGTAATTCTTTCTTTTTGATTTGTTTTCCTTTTGTTCTATTTTAGTACAAAAATGAGCGGCTATGTATGAGTAGTTTCATGGTAGGTAACTTATACATATATGAACAAAAGCGGTGACGCCATAGTAAGGTGACATCACTTTCGTCCGATTCAAGGCAACTCGAAGGAAAACACAATATATAGGAATACACGATAAGGACTTTATATTCACACAATCATTGCCACCGTGTTACAAGAATAAACAATTATTCATCTTGTATTGTCACGCGACTATTTTTACGTATTTTTATTTGCGCGTAAGTTAATTTTCTAAGTTATAAATTTTACAATAATTGTCGAAAAAAAAATCAGTTACTAAAAGCAACTTTTCGTAAATTAGGTCTTTATTTACAATAATAAAATATAAAAACAAGGGAAGAAAAACTAAACATACTACTTTCCTAAATTATTATTAATTTACCTTGAATTTGTGTACTCAGATTTGAATCTTGATATCTAAATATTTTACAAATATAGTACTGCTTTTAGTCCCAATTAAATACGCGCTGGTAATTAATTGTGTTGTTGGGTATAAACCCCCATAAAACTGTTAAAACTTCTAGTTATATTTATGAATGATGCAGTTTATTTCCTCGGATGCCGTTGGATGGATTTCACAACGAAGTTATTTACGTGGAACAAAATTAGGTCATTGAAATCCAGAACATTTTCATAAGAAATTTATGTAACTCAGATCATAATAACATGTTTGTTTGGATCATCACAATGTAGATGATATTTTCACGAATAGTTGGGTACATACTCGCAAATCACAAGGTACATATTTATTATTTACGTGAAATTCATACACGCAACAAAATCATACGAAAAGGAATTAAGTAAATCAAAATTGTATCAATGGAAAGTACCTACTTACAATATTCCGCTGTCTGGATAAACCATTACATCGAATAGTGCGGAAGCTAAGTCATATTCATTCATTCTGTGACGGAAGTCCACAAGGACTTCACTTCCTATCTACCTATAAAAAACTTTTTCATCCCATAGAATTATTGTTATGTTAAGTATTTAAATAAATCAAGCCAGTAGCTGGCTACTTACAAGCTGTGTTAATTTGAGCAATCCAGGGAGCGTGGTGAGGTACCCGGTGTTGATAAACACAGCGGTCCCAGAGGACGCCACCGTCGTCCTGGTGATGGTGACTGAGTGAGACATCTTTTATCACCTGGAAAAAACAAGTATTATGTCATAAAGGGAGTTCTTCATAGATTTTGCTGAAATTATTTACGCATGTTTCTCTGGGTCTGAAAAGAAACTCTGAAAACAGAGTGAGCTATTTTAAGTCTGAAACAAATGTTTTTAACATGATATTGATGACCCTGAAGGATTTGTACTCACTTTTATATCCCTGATAAGTAAAATGGAGGGATAGCTAGCTGGTTAACTTCCGTCGAATATGCATTTATAATAATGATTTCTTACTAATGTGGGCCTCTGATTACGTCTATTTGAATCTTAGAAGTTGATTCTTAATGTACATAAGTGAGTAAGGTGCCAAAAATGGTATCTTTATCTTGAATAAGGCCGCCTTGTGTTGTCGACGCATGAGCTCAGATTGTATGCCGAGGTCGCCGGCCTGCAATGTTACTTCGCTGCATTTATACAACACGCCTCTGATAATCTTAACAACATTACGTCAAACTAACAGATGGTGTCCTAAATTTATGAATTGTGACTTAGCAGAATTTATCTTTATAATCACAAGCTCCAAATAAACAATTTGCTGTTCATTCGAGGTCTTAGATATGTTTTTAGGAATTTGTAAGATATCTGGACCAAAAAATTATCAGGACTGCACCAAAGACTGAAAAAAATAATAAAGCACCAATAGGAATCCATAGTGAAGTAAATACCTGTTGGTAGAAAATCAATGAACTTCTGTTAAAACAGTGATAAGTAAGGTACCGCGGCGAGGTCGGTGACTCTGGACTCCGTCTAGACGTCTAGTCTATAGGATACCTGGATGTGGCAACTCACCATGGTTCCTACTGCACTGGCATTTTTGCTAAGTGAATAGAATAGAAAGACCAAAGACGAATGCATAAGATTGATGTAACGATTCGTCCACCACTTGTCCAAAGGTGCTACTGTTCAGTCTGAAGAGCTCTAACTTGACTGAGTGATTATGGATAGTGCGTGTGATCATAAGATCCACAGCACAAAGCATAAATTATTTCGCAAAAAAAATCAATAAACATGGCCTCCCGTAAATATTAATTAAAGCTTTCAAGCAATCATTTTAGTGGAAGTTAATTTAAAAATTAATGAAGTGCGTACATTTTTTCTCGGAAAACTTGATTTGTTAAATTACAAGATTTAGTCAGAAGTAAACCCACTCACCTAAACACTTGATAAATGAGTAATAAAATAAACATAAGTAATTGATTAAACATTTGATATTTGGACACATCAAAAATTTACGAGTAAACAAGAACATCTATTTATTGAATAATTAAAAATATACTTACAGATTAGAGGTCCTGGATGAAAAAGTCACAGAAATGGTGTTTATAGTTAGTTTAATTCACGCGGGCGTTCAACGTAGTGTCTCGGGGAAGACTAGTTGATTCGCGGCCCGACTCAGCGGTGACTCATGTTTACTTCTGCTGCGCGAACCGAGCCACCTTACGCATGCACTCGTCAGGGTGAACCTACCTATAGTATGTACTTATATTTATTGTTTTACTTGTGTCGCCCACTATTGTTACTCGCTTTTCCAAGATGGTTAACTTTACAATGAGTTAACTCATTGTTCATCCGAAAGGATAAAAATATGGTTTTGGTATATATAGAAAATAAAATTCACAGAGCAAGAACCATAGTTAAAACACCTTATATTACTTAGTTGAACCATTAAAATCTAAAAATATAAAACTTAAACTGACTGACTGGCTGACATATGTAGTGATCTCAGAATACAGAAAGAACGTAGTGATCTATCTATCAACGCATAGCCCAAACCACTGGACGGTCGGGCTGAAATTTGGAAATGCCACTTTAAAGGGGTAAGATAGGTAAGATAGGGGATGCAAGTTTTACTTCTTGATGCGAGCGAAGCCGCGAGCACTCACAGTAGTGGTATATATGTATGTACGTAATATTCATATGTTCAAATATTTAGCAAACTATTATACCTACTCCAAATTTTTCAGTATAGCAAAGCAAACGTAGGTGACCGAAGCTGACATACTCTTACCAGTTTAAGACTGCTCACTTTTTATAATGTTATTGATTCATTACTTTGTATATAATACGTATATATAATATATGTATAATTTATGTTTGTCACATACTCTCCAAATAATATTTGGAAGGATATAATAATTAATATATCCTTATCTAGCCTCTCTGACTATAGACTACATAGGTACATGCTGCGAAGACTTACGAATATATAAATTTCAAATTTTGTAACCTTAATTTGGTGCTGTTGTCTTATTGTACTAATTTGTGGTTTTCTAATCCTTACCAAGCTGTGTAATAACTTACAAACTAGAAAAAAACTTTAACACTACACATGACGAGTAGAAGCAGGTGGACCACGACCGAAGCCTGGTATTTAATAAATGCCTTAAAGACGGGAGATATCCGAATGCGCTGAAACAAGTTAAAATATCCCCTTTGTATAAAGGGAAGGGATGTCAAGCGGACATTAACAGCTATAGGCCAGTATCCATCATCCCCGCAGTGGCAAAAATTTTTGAGTTCGGTCTGAGCGCACGCCTGACTGAGTACCTCGCCGATTGCAACGCACTGAGCGACAGGCAGTACGCGTACCGCAGAGGCAGGTCCACGACTTCGCTGGCTCGGGAAGTTGTCCGCAGCATTGTCAGCGCACGGGAGGCCCAGAAACAGGTCGCCGTTATCTTCTGCGACCTCTCAAAGGCCTTTGATGTCGCTGACCATAGGCTCCTGACTGCAAAAATGCGGCATTACGGTATCGATAACCGGGCGCTGCAGCTGCTTACCAATTTTATGACCGGCCGGAGTCAGGTTGTTGTAGGAGATGGAGGCAGGATAAGGTCTGAATCGCTCGAAACCGGTATTGGCGTAGCGCAAGGATCGTCCTTGTCTAATATTATGTTCTCTCTCCTTCTCAACGACCTACCCGGATATATCCGGGACGGTTGTATATATGTATGCTGATGACGTCGCGGGAATAATTACAGCGCCATCTATCGACGAACTTGAGCTTGAGCTGAACAATGCGGCTAGAGACCTAAACGCGTGGTTCACGATGAACGCTTTAAGTCTCAACATGAAGAAGACCCACTTTATCCACTTCAACCTCGCTGGCCGAGCCTACAGGAAACTGAAGGTGCAGGTCGGGGGGGTTGAGATGGATCAAGTAAATGAGACAACATTCCTGGGTATGCATCTAGACAGCGGTCTCTTTTGGGAAGCTCATATAGATCGTATGTGCGAAAAACTGGGTAGAGCATGCTTCGCGCTGTGGCGTGTATCTGCAATACTGCCGACCCCCATGGTCCGGCAATGCTACTTTGCATCTGTGCACTCGCTGCTGCAGTACGGGATCGAGCTCTGGGGACGCGCCGCTGACTGGGAACGCGTTTTCAGGATGCAAAAGCGAGCCGTACGAGCGGTAGTGCGTGTGCCACAAGACACGTCGGCTGAACAGTATTTCCGGTCCCTGGGGATACTGACCGTCCCGAGCCTCGTGTGCCTGCAGGCGGCGCTGTACGCGCGCGAGCACCTGCATCACTACTCGCACTGCGGGGCCGGAAGCGTGCAGCAGCTGCGGCACGAGCACCGCCTCCGCGCGCCGGGCTGCAAGCTAGCCAAGGCGACCAAACTAGTGCACGTGACGGCGGTACACGCGTACAACGCCCTCCCGGCACAAGTACGTGACGCGCCCTCTAACGCGTCTTTTAAACGGTTGCTCAAGCATTGGCTTGTCGAAAAAACGTACTATAACGTTAATGATATGTTAGATATCAAAAAATTTTGCATGTAAATAATGTAATTTATTATATAAATATACATAAATAATACAATTATTTAACTATTTAATTGACATGTAACTATATTTTGTTATAAATAAATTGAGTTTGAGTTTGAGTTTGAGTAGGAAAGTACCTATCAAAATGGTGAAGAAAAAACACAAATTGTTAAAATATATTTTATTTCTTTTTTACAAATTATATTATCTATTAAACTTATAACGTTTATTTAGGTACAATTAAAACACCTCAACTTACGACACCACTTAACTGAGTAAGAAAATGATAACACTTGAACCATATTCACAAACTTCTCTACGGTATCCATAACAACAGCAGAAAAATAACTTGCTAATGGTTCAAAAGTAATCTAAAAGTCAAATAAAATAGTGGTACATATAATATATTTCGAAATTAAACTCAAAGTAACAGATGTTTCAAATAATTACTCTCATTTTAAAACGATAAATATAAACAACGTATTACAATCATTAAGTAGATTACATTGTGTAGTTACTATCTTTAACTAAATGGCTCTTTACAATTTTCAGCTACACAGATAGAATTCATAAATGCTTGTCATTACTTTAAGGCACCTTCGACTTTCGAGATTCTGGACGGATATGTTAATTGTTTGTTTGGGATATGTTAAAGTTTACAAATGGAATAAATACATACTATGTATACATATATTTTTATAAAGATACATGACTATTATGTTTGTGCTGAAGCAGGTAGGTTATTATTATAAAACAGTATGGTGTTAACACATAATACATGGTTTACTTACAATACAAATTGTTAAAATAATTCGTTTTGTTCTTTAAGACCTTCATTTACTCCTTTTGTAAGACTAGGCTAGCATAAAATTATAACAACCACAATAAAATGAAATAAATTATTATAATTATTTCTATGTATTTTAACGTAAGAAGTCTTAATTATAAAACAGGTAAAAAGTGCAGAAGTCACTTATTATGCAGTTACATACGGTACATTGAGGGTCGAATATTAAGAAAATAATTAATTTTTTATATAGGTACTTGAATTAAATGAGTAAAAGCCAAATTTACTTCTCTTCTAACCCCTATCGTTCTGTAAACCATCAGATACAAAATGTTTATTTTTCTACCTGAAAGAGTCAGTTTGAGACACACTTTGTGAAATTGTTGTCTCTGTTGTGTACTACATAAGCATAGCTACACTTTATCATCAGGAAGTAGCACGTACATTTGTACAAATAGTTTGCAAATGTGTTTAGCACGACACAAAATTACTCAATAATATTTCAAAAATGTGGCTATCGTGATCAACAGCAATTACTGTGCAATTGCAATAGACTTTAAATTCGAAAGCGAGCCGAATGGCGAAAGAGAATAATATTTTGAGTTTGAAGGCTCCCCATCGACATGATATACATAGGTTTACCTATATATCCTCGGTTTTTCTTAATTTAAGATTTACCCAGTCAAAGAACATTCGTCCATCTTTTTTAAGATGAAAGTAAGCGGCTGTCCCTCTCATTTATTAAATCTGAGGTAATAAAGTCACGTCGATGGCTGCTGACCTAGCAAATGCAATACGAGGAAAATCTGACTACACAATCAATACTTTTACAAGAGTTCTTTCCCACCTCATCGTTAGTGAAGATAAGAAGACCTAATAAGTCGGTGGTCACAGAAATATCATACTAAATGCATTCCTTAATAACCTTGCTAGCATAGTTATAAACATGACGCGTTTATTGTTTGTATGTAAAACCTGCTGCAGGCTTGATAGCAGAGCAGTGAATCATACTCGTACTTGTAGTTTCGATTTCGGAACATGTTTGTATAAAAGAAGATTGAGCTCGCTCAGCAACGACCATATGATGACCAAAGTGTTCTTACGGTTATCTGACTCTTACTATTTAAATTCATCATCATCATCAAGTGACATTCCTCGTATCGCGTGTGCTAGGCCAGCGGGTGGAGGTGTGGTGGTGCAGGCGCTCACGCCGCAGGCGCCGGTGTCGTGCTCCTATGCTCCTTGAACAGCAGGAAGGAGCTCGCTGCGTACGCGGCCGTGTTGAAGATACCAAACACCTGGAAAAGAGAGGAAGAGTCTAGTTAGACATGTTTTTTTAAAGCTTTTGAGTAGAAAAGTTGAATTTATATCTATAGTCTAGGGTTTCTGGCACTACGTAACTACATAAATTACACAGTTTCATGAAAATTTTGAATATAAAGGTTTCTTTCATTCCTTTCTCAGTTCCAGACATTTATGTGTGTATCGTTATTATAGTAGCTTTATCGACTGTTATACTTTAAAACATGTACATCTAACAAAGCACATTCTAGGCCATTATCAAATAGGTACTTCGTACGTCAAGAAACATGAAGTCGCCATATGAAATGGAAATGTAGAGATCAGACAGATATCATTCGAGAACCTGTTTAGCGAGAAAGGTCGCGAACGCGTCAGCATAGTTTGTGCTCGATGCACACAACACACAACACACATACAAGCAAACCTACAGATTGACGTGGCCAGCCTTGCCATTTTGACACACATGTGTTTTGGAAACCGGTCAAGGTAACTGCAGTTTACATGATTCAACAAACAGCGCCCAACAAATGCAGCGTAAGTAATATTTCTGTGCAATAATTTCATTGTATTTGGCTACAACACATTACACAACACTATTAGTAAATTAGTCAAAATTTAAACTGATTAGTATATTCCAAATTTTGTTGCTTCTAACAAGTTAATTAAATGGTTATCGTTATAATTTGACAGTGGTAATGAGTGTGGTTTTAAATAATTACGTTCTGACTCAGCGTGGTTTTGAGACCGCTTGTTTATATATATGACACTAATATTAAGAACTACAAGGAACGGAATTCTTAATTCAAATTTACCTTCTCATATAAAATTCATTCATTTACATCAATCACTCATAAAGACACGATAAATCTATGTGATATTATGTATACGTTAGTTCAAGGTCAAAGTTCAAGCTTGGAACGCCGAAAGTTCAGGTTCAGTATAATTTACAAAACTTTCACATTTTGTTTCAACCAACGCCATTTATCGACTCTCTTAAAAGTTTTGCTATGTAAATAGCGGTTAAGCGTGCTAATAGGTAGATCTATACGAGTTGAAGTTAGAACGTTTAATGCGTTTATAAATTGAATTGTACATGTTTTGCAGCATTTGTCTGTGCGGGTGTGTCCCAAAATTGTTTTGATTTCTCTGTTGAATTTATTCGAACCGGTCCATTAGTTGTTGCGTCACGCTCCTAATATCGGCGAGGCATAGAAAGCAGGCAACAGACCGGCAAGCCCTTGCACACGGAGCGTTTCGGGAGACACTACATTCTGCTATTTAGTTTCTGTATCTCGGATATGTTTTCCATTGTTTCTACGAGTACGTGTTACGTAACGTAACACGCCACGTTTGTTTCGCCCGTTTCGTTAGCGTGTGCTACGTAACTATACAAATGTAGATGCGTGCTTAGAATGTTTAAGATCGTGCTTCTTTAATACGCTAATGAAGACACAAAAATATACAATACATTTACTGATAATAAAAGTCTGCATAGTTATATTTCGATCTTCACATTTTCTTTAAGTGGTAGATAGTGAATCCATACGTATTGGGTCGAGAGGTCGCTATTTGACCATACATGGCTTTCTATTAATAGGGACATCAGAATAATAACTACGTAAATATAAAGATACGTACCGCAGCAGCGACGTTGGCTCCGTAGCCCGAAGTGTAATACGCGGCAGTGTTGGCAAACAGCACGATGAAAGCTATGAGGTAGAACACCGCTTCAATCCCCGTGCTGATCAATTCCTGTAAGCAATTAAACAAAATCGTTAGCTTAATCGCTTCGATCGTCTACAACTTTCACTCGAGATGCGTCTAGTTAGCGGTATCCACCTGCCTTCTAATTCGGTACGTGAGCTTCGAAACTTTTTATGGACCTCTGTTGTAAATAAATTACGTGTGATGATAAAATGATATTTTTTTCACAATAGTCACTTTCAGTTCATACTTTGATCAACAACATCTTGACCAAACTGTAGTATTTGACGACACATTTCAGAATAACTGGACATTGACTTTGTTTGACTTTGTAATTGTAGATATTAATCTTGACACCACAGTGTATGATTCTGAACTCCGTAACTTGTTAATCTGAAGGTGTTTTTTTCTTATGAGATTACACAGATCGACGACCTAATGACCTTGAAACAATGAATAGTGAACATTTGGGTTTCACTCATGTATTATGATAGTGAATCCTTTATTTTATAGGTATGCGCAGTAGGTAGGTATACTTACATACCACCTCAAATGTAAAAGAGTCCTAAACTACACCTCAACGTAACGGCACGTAGTCACGCGTGACTTAGTCATAACTTCTTATCGTTTTTGTGTTTCAGTTATTGACAACAATAAGATAAAATAAACAAAGACCTTACAGATAAGCCCATTGTTCATATGCATCCAAGCAAAGGATGGATGTTGCGTTACGAATTTGGAATTAACTCAATTATATGCATTACACAAACTTGTAATCTTGTCTGTAAATTAAATCTTATGACTGCCAAATATTACCACAATATGTATTTTCATTATTCATTCAATTTGTTTGTGTTTTTTTAGTAACTGTGATTATCCTTATCTTGCAATGTTAGCGTTACAATGTATGTATTTGAATTCATTAAATGAATCATAAGAATGATATTTCGTAAAAACATCCAAACATCCGCCTTTTTAATCGGCGTGTTTATGCTATTAAATGGTCACTTTAGCAATAGTATAACTATACCTAACTCTTTAAATATGTTCTCAAAAACGATGTTTTTTCAGAAAACAAAAATCTTTGGATTAAAATATTACATATAGTATTTATCTGGATACCTTTTCACTGTGAAAACGACATGGACAGTTTATGCTTATCTTACAGTGAGGAATCATAAGGATTAGAAAAGTCTTATGTCAGAGTAGCGTACCTACAAAAATAATATGGTTATACCATGGTTTTTAGCACGGTATGTATTAGTATATGGTCCTGAAAGACGCAAAGCCTAGACTAGAATATTGTACTTATAATTCTCTACACAACAGAATAAATAATTTCTACTCACAGATAACGTCCAATTGATGGGCAGCTTGAGCGCGTCCTTGACGCTGAGGAGGTACACGAAACTCCACATGAGGGTGGTGATGAAGGAGGTGACGGCCACGAACACGAACCAGGAGGAGTACCAGGGGGACGCCAGCGCCATGCACAGGATACCCAGCACCTGGAATATACATATGGTAGCTGTTAGCTATTGAGCGTCGACTTGGAATTTTCAATCAGTAAAAAGTAAGCTTGTGGAGTAGACAACTCTAATGATAGAGTTTCAAACCACCGTAGAGGCATCAGATATAGCTAAAAGTAAAATTGATTCTTGATTCTTATACATTTATTAGTATCATAATGTATATAAATTCATGTCTAATACTAAATAAATGAGTAAAAAAAAATTAATACGCTCAAGATGAAATCGGTCTGTTTGCGGCGCTGAATTGATAGCGGAATATACCTAGCTATCAATTACTTAACATGAATCCTAGCCAAATAAACAAGGTCGCCAAACACAATGCTACAAGACATTCTATCTAGTACTAAAATATAATAGTACTAAACTAATACGTATGAGGTCATGATCATGCCTTTACTGTTACTCACATCTAGTTGTAGCTACAACTTGTCTACGTACGTATAAGGGGGAATTTTTTTCTATGTTTTATCATAGTATCGAAAGGCAACATTATCATATCATGTGTCAGAGCTATATTAAGCAAAGATGAGAGCATCTGTACCTGCATGAGCCGAGATAACGTCATCCTAGAGCGGCTCCGAGGTAACCTTGCAGCCGAGCGACTGCTCTCGTGGGTGTGGACCCTTGTCCTTATATGTCATTCTTTACATCGCATCGTGCAACTAAAAGCGCCATGAGGAAAACCTACCTTGCTAGCCAGTGCGCAAAAATTCACGACTCACCGAGATAACTCGGTGGAACACGATAAGGATTATCTACTCATTTGTATGCACATTTGAAGCGTTCGAACAAGTTGTAAAGGCATGTTTTGTTATTTTTCGACGTAATTGTTAGTTTGAAGCAAAGATTATGAAAGAAACATGCTTACAACGTACGTCTTTCATTATTTTGAATGGACCATAACGTTATACTCATGCGACAAAGTATGAATAGCGGTAGAGCAGCGGTACCACTAGGACAACGGTGTTAAGTAAATGCGAGGCATTAGCGTGCTCCCCCCGCGCCCCGCGCGTCCCCCCGCCGCCGACCGGTTCCGCGCGCGAACTCTGTCGCAACCAACAGGTGTTGTTTGTACAAATTCTTTCAATATCCTGAATGCTTGTATGGCTTGCTTGTAACGCGAAATATGTAGGTAACATATCAGTTACCCGCCACACTATTTTTACCAAGAACGGTACTATCAGGCTTTCTTTTCCGGCCCTGGCAGCTACAATGCTGCGCCCACGCATGCAGTATGCACTTGAGTTAACTAATTGGGCCTAGATTGGGCACGGCCGGGTACAGGAAATGCGTGTGCTAATTGAACTTCGTTGACCTTTATTACGGAGTGCTTCCTTCATCCCGACGGTGTCGAAAGGGGCAGTATGTGTGTCAGGAGGCACGCGGGGCCTCGCACGGGCCAGCACGGGCACGGTGAAAGTACTCGGGCGTCACGTATGGGACACGACCGCCATTCCGAGCCCCATCAATGGGTTGACAGACCATCGTCGCTTTTACACGTTGCAGTCTCGCTCCAAATCACGGTACGTGGCCGGATTTCCGACTCGATATAATGCGACGATACGAGACACAAAGCACAGAGGAAAGTGCCGCGCCCATGTCACTGCCAGCTGCTACTGGCATGGGAACCAGTTTACTATACACTCAATTCTGTCTATTTTGCATTTATTTTGCAACCTCAGAAGGCTATCCTACATATTTGCGAGTATTATAGGTATAGTGAGGTGTTATTGAATTCTTATGAGATTTGTTTGTTTTGTATACAATGCGCATTATGCAGACCTTAGATGGATGAGTAGAGATACATAAATATGCAATAGTAAACACAAGCGCGATGTCCTTGAGGCAAACGACGTTCAATAATTATCTTTACGCCTAGAATCGATACATGCAAGTTCAAAGTAGGCACCAATTTCAGCTTGCAGTTAGATTTATTATTTTAGTCTTACTTATATTATATTGTATACTTACTACAATGGTATTATACGCACTCAAAAATATTCTCAGGAAAATCACATAGCCATTGTTTTGAGAAAGTTTCATCGGAGTTCCCTTTCCATAATATGAGCTTGCCTTTCTCTGCATGCATGTCACAAGCTCGCTTGCGAGAGATTGAAGTCAGGAAATGAATCGTACTGATATATGACAGTCGTTGTTTTATATAAAATGATATAAAATAAATGGTATCATTATATTATGTATAATGAAACACTAGTAGGTACGTATCATTGACCGAGTGATGGCTAGATAAACCTTGCGTATATAGAAACGTAAGAAGTTAGATAGATGAAGCAGTCACCAAGATTTTACATAGACCAATTTTGGACGAAGTAATAAGAAAAAAATCTTCTAAAGTATTCCTTATTATTTTTGCAGGATTTCCCGTAGACCTGCTACGACAATCTACAGTCGCTGTCTACGACGCGTAGCGTAGGTACTACAGGACCTCATTATTTTGGCGAAAGTGATATCTTTTCCGTCGATAAATTAGATTTAAAATTTCACAAATCCGTTGTTGTAATGCTCCGAAAATATTTTTCACAAGAACCAGTACGTCAAATAGTCATAATATACTAAAATCCATTTGCCGATCGGGTGTTGTTTACCAAAGCGTTGATTGCAATTTCAATAGGACGCGAGTGAAGACGATTGTTTTGGCAATACACTTGCAATTGGTTCTATCGTTACAGAAATTCCATTCATGAGAGTGGTGGGTGCGGCCCACGCGGACTATACTTCTATTACTATAGGTCTGCAACTACGCAACCATTGTAGGAATGCAAGCATTCGGGTCAATGGGCGCGTGCACTGCCCTAGAGCCTGTACAATTACATCATTAACTCAATTCGTAAGATAAAAACAATTCTGCTCGTTTTTAATTCGATTGCTGTTATTGTTTTGGCAAAATGGAACGAGGTCGTTTTCGTTAGCTATGATTTGTACAGGCAATTGTTTTATTTGGTACATGGATATGGATACTTATGCCATTTTGCGGGAACAAAAATACATCGTAAGATGAGTGAAAGTCGTTTGAACATTGAACAAAAAAATCTTTCACATTTCACCGATAAATATTCTGTATTAAATTTAATCTTTTTGCCTGTATTTTTCACAACATAGGATAAATTGTTGTATTGGATAAATGAAGGCAATGGTACAGTTGAAGCTACTAATCTATTTGGCCATAAACCACAGTTTAGCTGATTGCCACAGGTCGGTCAGTGACCATACCACGGCCCAACAAGGGCGTTGGAAATTTATTGCCGTTTAAGTATATGGCCGTAACAGTTTTACGTTGTACTTTTATAGCCTACTCTGGCCAGTAAATATCAAAGTATTATTTCTACGAGGAAACCTTTCCATGGAATTTCATGCAGTTAAAAATCTAGACCTCATCAAAGTAAGAAATTGCTGATGGAATTTTATTTATTACAATAGAAGCGAATGCAACTTGAATAAAATTAAGTCCAAAATCAACGAACAGATACTAAAATATATCTAATAATATCGAGCATATTTCTACAAATGTACATATGTACGTAAAATACATAATATTATTCGTTTAATATGAATAACTTTAATGTCGACGAAAATAACATATTTATGCAGATTTCGCTGTCCACCAATTTGATGCTGTTAGCGAATTTTAATTTGTTGCGCTCACGCGCGTCTGATGACGCAATCTTCCTATCTGGCTGGCTTGACGACGATTTGACTCGTTGCCTACCCACAGACAATTTACAGAATATTCTTATATCTACGGCCGACATTCGGCTCAATTTTGCTCACTCCGAAATGTTAAATCGCCTCCTACATGATACGAACTGTAGAATCGACCGCCTCTGTACACAACTTCCGACCATTCATAAACCCGTGTAGGTAGTGTCACGGCTTTATACGCGGTCGATACCGCCAGACGATCGAACGCAGCTGACCTTGATAGCAGGCGACAAAGAAAAATAACTATTTAAAAGAAAGTTCTTTCAATTTCATTGACCTTGATTTCGCAACCGTGACGCTTCGACGCAGCAGGACGGCCATGTTTACAAACAAACTGAACAATGTGGCTGCAGCACTCGACAACATGCAATCAATGCGCTACCAGCTCTACTGGGACAGAGAACGTGTCTCAGAGCTTCACACGACGTGACCTTCGATACCAGATTCCACACACACTTCCTAAACTGTAAATCTAAATTCGCGCTCCACTCAATATCGAATGTAAACGAGACGCTATCACAAAGTACGTAAATGAACAAACAATAGGCAATTACGTATGAAACTACATTCACAGGGAATGTGATGTGAAGAGCGTCGCGGTCGGATGAACGAGTACTATGGATCCGCCATCTTCTCGGATTATAATTAAACCAGCCGAAGCTTCCGAATGAAGCTGCGAAGCTAAAATTGTGTAATTTGGCCGAAAAGTTCCTCTGTACTGTACATACAATACATACAATAATTTACAGAGGTAAATAAACTTAATATGGTATAAAGCAATCTTTTCCAGGTTTAGTGCAGGACAAAATGATTTTGTTATGGAAAAACGATTAGACCGTATATTATGTATGTACATAGGTATTTGCTAGCATGCTTGTTTATAATGTTATGCTATAATATTATATTCTTATAATACTACATACCTACAATTATTACAAAAGGTCCTCAGTACATGTAATAGCTCTACGACAATAAAGACTGCGTCACTATGAGTGGACTAAAACTTATGTATATGAACCTAGGTAATGCGTGTGCTAGCTTATCTCGGGCGTAAATCTAATGAGTGAATAACACGACAACGAATCTTGGTCTAATTAACGCGTCTACTCCTTACACCTTAGCTAAATTTATTTTTTGTCTAAGTAGTTAACAAAAAGGACTATATTCTATTAGACTCAAAAATGTACCTACTACAAGTGAAGTTATTAGTACCCAGCTTTCTTCCCTTTGTGGGATGACTATGTAGGTACATACATGTATATACTTTTAAGTTTAAATGAAATTAGATACAGAATACTGAGCTAATATAACATGTATGTATGTAGTAATATTTAGTATTTACATACAGCATAGCATACAGGTCAATATCTTAGGGCATTCCATCTAATAAAATACTTACAATTCTGAAGAAAAAGTTCTGGTAATAGTAGTTATAGCGATATTTCCTTTATTATTAGCGATTATTGTTAGTATATAGCAGTTTAACATACGTCATAACAACCATAATCTCTAACACCGATTCATTTTACTTGTCTATTATTTCTCGAGCCGTTTCCAAGCGGCCGGTGGAACAACGGCGTTTATCTATGAAAATAAGAAAACAAGAGTTGAGCGTCTTCCCGAAATAGCGGCTGTGCCGTGGCACCAGATACTCCTATATATAACACCACGATTAAGGCGTGACATAAAAGAAAGGTGGATGAGATGACAGGACTTACCTAACGCACTACACGCATCTACATCAGATTTACGATGTTGCACGAAGATGATGAAGTAAGCGATATTTATACTTTACTTGCTCACCGAAAGATAAACTCTTTGTACCTATTATTTAAATTTTATCTATTGTCTGTAGTTCTGTACCCATATTGTGTAATAATAAATTATTTAGATTGTGAATATTCGATAAATGGTGTTTTCAAACAGATGAAGTAAGCAAAACACGTAGAATAATTTAGTATTCCAACAATACAGACTTATTTATAAGTAAGTGCTAATACAGCTGTCCTTGGATTGGTAGCACTTAGAGCAAATACACTCGTATAAGTTTCACGCTAAGATATTTGAATATTTTGTTAAGTTGAGTATCTAAAATGAATTTATTAAAACACTTGTGTTGCATGTATGCTATTAATATTGTTGGAACTAGTTTTGTGTATGATGATCTATTTAGGTTTCTGATAGAATGCTATGCTACTATAAGAGTATGTTTATAATTTTTAGCATGTTATAGCCTACCGATATCTTTTAATATGAACTTGTAAAATATATTAATGGTTTAAGCTCAGAGAAAAGAAACCAAAATCAGAAACTACATTTTGTACTGTATCCTCTATGAATATAAGACGGTTTAGTTCTAAAAGATATATTATGTATTTACATAAACAAGTTGGTTGGTCAATTAGTCAGCCTACGTACAACCAACGCTCTTGTGTGGTCATTGAGGTTTTCACATCAACTTTACTCAATTTGCTGAATACGTAATTTCCCCATAGTTGCTTCATTCTTGACAACATATTACCCAACAACTCATAAACTCTGCCAATCTTTGTTATAAAAATGTTACTCAGTTTTGTATTGCACATTAGTGACAATAGCAATTTTTGATAAGAATTTCTCTTTTTGTGCTTTCTTTTGGTGAGATAAGTATTGTCAGGAGCTATTTTATTACATTCTTGTAGCTCGCGTTAGATCAGGTTAAAAGGTTTCATCAAGGTAACCAATCTATCTTAGTATCAATTTCACCTAAGCTGACCGTTTGAATGGAAAAAGTAATGAACACATACAGATACTCAGAAGCAACTTTCGCTTTTTAAAAAAAGGACTCCGTCTGTTTTTAAATGCTCTCTGTTTTTTTATATATCATTTTCAACGATAAATAAAAATTGGGTGTTTGTTTATTCCGCAGTTCATATTGAAATACATGATAGCTCGCAGCCGAAGTGAAATGATGAGAAATCGACAGGTTGTGACAACCGGCGCAGGCCGGCGGTGCGGTGCTGCCGGCGCCCGCGCGCCTGCGGACCAGTGCGAACCACATGTTGACACTACTACTTTCATTTCGATGCTAACTTTCTCCCGCTCTCAAATAAATGCTACGAATGCGAAATTAATACCTCGTTAATATTGGCCGCAGCTTACCGATAAATGTTCAAATTTAAATGTGAAACTCGAGTCTGTCTAGCTTCTCGTAACCTGGCTAGACTCTTCCGTTAGGAAAGTGCAAAGGTGGAACGTAAATGAGAACAGAAATTACTTATGCTAAACTTAAGATACTATACTAGTATACATATAGGTAGCAACTGTTGTTAATTGTTAACTCAAGTAAAAGTTAAGTGAACTCAAAGAGGCATTCAAACACTACTCATCAACGTCTGAACTGGTATGTTTCAGTAATAGATACCTATTTATACCTATATATACCTACCTAATGAATAAGTAATCAATTTTGATTGACATCCCGTAAATGGGTGTAAATGGTCGGCCTATGTGCTAATTTAATAGGCACCTAAAAGTGGGATTGAAACCGAAACTTCTAGTACTATTCGTGTCTTAATTGAATCAACAGACTGATTTACAAAGACGAAACACGGTGAAAATAAATAATTTCATGAAAATCTATGTACTGTTGTAATTTAGGTAGCAACGTATGTTTTAATTCCCATTTGGAGACATCCATGAGAACAGGACACAAGGGATCTAACTCGATTAGGTTAATTGAAGCAGCCTAATTACTCATTTAGACGCATTAACACGTATAACTACTTTAATTTAGACGTAGGTATACCGACATGAATTGTAAGTACTTGGCTGAAGGCTGCTGTGTACTGGATTACCAACAGGATTAGGTATTCTGTCTATCTTTCGACACGCAACAGATCCCTGCCAGATTGATTTTTTCTTACGTGTGATAGGCTCACGTTTGATTACAACTCGCCTGATGTTAAGCAACGTTGTGATCTACGATCTTATGCGTACCCAAAAGAAACCGAAAAATACCTGCGAAATATCGATTTTAGCTTAAGGTTAACTTGTGTGTATTCTTATTGTTTTGGTGTTTCACTCATGTGTTTATCTATATAAATGTACGAGTAAGTATTAGTCGAAGTACTTTTTTATTTACGAATTTTACGTAAGTACATATTTGTAGATGTGAGAAATTTTGGAAAGTTGTCGAAAGTCATCAATAACCCTGTATACAAATAAGCACGTAACAACATGAGGTAATGTCCCTTACGTTTACGTGGCTTTCACTTTTACTTAGAATACACTCAACTTGCGTAGAGTTTGTTCAACCCAGATGGGTGCTGATAACAAATATATAATTATGCATTTACATGCACATACATATACAAGGGCCCTTGCCCCTTATGTACATATATCTATTTATAGTTTTGACGTACTTTCACTCTTCTCTCTTCCAATACCTATACGATAAAAAATCATCTAAAGTCACCGTCAATACAAGTAATTATGACCCCTCGATTTCATATCTTATCATACATTGACGACTTTGATATGTGTCAAGCTTCTGCACAAACGCAATGATTGGGTACGCTGCGTAGCTACCTGGGTACCGGCTGCCTTTAATGTTGTTTTTTTTTTTTGCATTTGAAAATATAAGCTTTTGTTTGTGAGATAAATTAAAATTAGCGGTCTTCAGACTTCAAATTAAAAAATAAAATAGTACAACACACTCGCACGCTGTCGCTAGATCTCTTGATGACGTAACAAGTCTTCAAACTCAATTTCAATTTGTTAAATAATATCGGGTAATTTGTACTAGGGGAAAAAATAAAATTCTACTCGAACAGATATTTCCTGATAAATATGTATGTTAAGCTAAGTAGATTATTACTAAAGATTTATAAATCCTTAACACCTATAGTCGGAGAATTCTTTGAAATTCAATTCAATTCCTTTATTAGCATAAATGTATTTTTGTTATAGATCCTGGGACCCATCACGTGCGTGGACTTGGTCGTCCGCGCCAGGCTGCGGGACTGCTCCGCGAGCTTGCCTCTCCTTCTGGTGGGGTACGAGTGTCTGCTGCCCACTACTTGGTACGCGGCCAGGTTTGATCGGATACCGCTACTTGGTATATTACCAACGACGGCAACGTCAGGATGCGTAGCTTCACGAAATTAATATGGACGTGCATGCTACTCCTGTGGAATTTTGGCAATGGCTCGAACTGCTCGTTTCTGGAGCCTACACGCCCGCTCCCATTCCGCGGCCCTGGCGAACAGTTCCGCTCCATACTGCAGTATGGAGTGAACGGTGGCAAAGTAGCACATTCTTGCAACTTCTGCAGTTACCACTTTGGCGACTCTGCTCAGTGCGAAACACGCATTGCTCATCCTACCGCACACCTTGTCAATATGGCTTTCCCAGGTTAAGCTCCTGTCGATCTCAAAGCCGAGAAATATGGTCGCTGACACCTGGTCTAACCTTCTACCTTCCACGCTTACCGACAATGGTATGGTGGCATGTCCGGCCAAGTTAAAATGGACAAAATGCGTTTTTGATATGTTTGGAGCTAGGCCGTTGTTCTTAAACCATCCTGCTAGTTGTGAGGTGGTAATGTTAAGTTTTTTCTCCAGAACTTCAGAGCTGGGTGCGACCACTACACCTGCAACATCGTCTGCATACAAATACACATCTGCAGCACTCGCGGAGTCCGGGAGATCGTTGAGCAGCAGGGAAAAAAGAATATTGGAGACCGATGATCCCTGGGCTACTCCCATCACGGACTCCAACGGCTCAGATCTTTCTTTTCCTCCACATGTAAAAACAGTCTGCGATCTGTTCCGCATGAGATCTGTCAACAGCCTATGGGATGCGCCACAGCTGTGCGTGTATCTATCAATCTAGATAGGTGTACTGCTATATCATAATATCATATTATTTCTTGCTTAGGTACTTTCATATTGTAAATAATTGTAACACATTTGTTGAAAGCATACCTAGCTGGTATTTATTATAGGTACATAATGTGGGTTAGTCATTATGTATACCTACTTATCTGTGAAGGAAGGGAGCCGTATCTACTGAGTGGAGGACACATTAGTCATTATTAGACGTAGTATATTGTAGGTGGACTCGCCCATATATGGACAAAACCGAAATAAAATAGTTCCTACCATGCCAACCTTTATTTGCCTTAAAATTCAAAAAACCGTGAAAAGTCTCCTCTAATGCATATTTAGGTTTCCCAAGTAAAGGTTTTGGAAATATGTAGATTGCAGGTAAATCTTTAAAAAGTTTCCTAGGAGGGAGTTTAGGCGGATTTAATTATATTTATAGATTAATAGCTACATAAGAATGTGTATCTACTTATTTAAAATTGATCAAAGCGTATAGTTGTCGTTGATGTTCAAGTTTTACGGAGATTCAAACACTCCATACTGAAAGTTCCACCTGCTCACCAAAGATAACACAATCAGATTCGCACGAGAAGATACAAATAGTACACTACACTCTGATAGATATAGCTAACGTCTCCGTTATAGGTTATCAATGGTATTGAATGTTATTATCACAAGAATGCATCGCACGTAGCTGGCCGGCGGGGAGGCTAGCGCGGCATGCAACGCAGGCGCAGGCTGGCGCGCACCCCGCGCCCGCGCCCCGCCCCGCCCCGACCGCGCGCTACCTACTGACCTCCACTCCACGCCACCAAAATGCGTTCTCAGCTACACAATATATAGTATGACCTCAATAAGATGCACAACCGTACAATGCGCGCGTCTCGGCGCCCTCCGTACACATCACACCTAAATTTACGCGATGACACCATTCAATGTGTAATTAAAGCACTAACGATGATGGAATAACGTTTACCACCCGTGATGTTTGTTCCTTATTATAAGTCTGAGATGGCCGCGGATAGTGTTTGCAGTTACGGAGCTGTGCCGTTAGGAAGCAGCTAACTGTTCACCGCACCGCATCACTGCTAGACGTACCTGGCTTCGCCTCTGTGCGGTTCTCGTTAATTGATCATGACATTTAATAATCATTAACAAAATAATGAATGCTGGGTATCGAGGTAAACGTACTAAACTTTATCGATATTCAATTAAATATGAATTGTACTAGCTTTAAAATTCAAATAGAAAAGGGACGTAACTTTTATAATAAATTTTGATTTCATGTTTTTGCTATATTTATTATTTATCTAAAATAATTGTCCGTTGTGTATTTTTGATGTTCATGTACCTACATCTAAGAACTATTTTATTACCAGATAGATATTTTACGATGCACGTACATTATTCTCGTAAAATGCATAGGTAATGTAGGAAGTAGGTATCTGTTGTACGTGAGCTTCTAATTAGGCTCCGAGTTAATTAACGGTGACGATATCCAATAATAGCACCACGTAAGTATAATCACTTGTCAAATAAGGGCCTACTTACCAATTCGATGACTTTTAGTAAACCAGGCGGCGTTTTGAAATAGTCAACGTCGATTTTGATCCAGTCGAGGGCGCCCTGCTGCTGCGGCGGCGGGCCCTGGTTGCCGGGCTTGTTGTGGTCCACCGTTACCACCGTCTCGGGAGTCATCATTCTTGTCTGTCTCGGAGTAATCCACGACACTGGCACTAGGCTGCACTAGACGCGGGGACTCGACAGCGAGCGTGGAACAGTCCGGTCTGCGAACAACTGGCGGCCGAGCGAGAGTGCGACAGTGCCGACGACGCGGCGCGGGGACGAGAAGTGAGGCGATTACGCTCGCCCGAGTCGCGCTCGACAGACTCGGCACACGCAGCGACGCCCGAGACGCCTCACTGTCGCTACCACTCGCTGACGGAATGCTATAATGCTTAATTGCTCACCAAAATACCTATTTAGTTTTACCCAGTAATATAAAGAAACCGGTTTCCAAGATAAGAATAGTTGAAAATGTTCAATACCTAAGTTATTTGAAGGTGTTAGAGACTCGATTTGGGCGATTTCGAAACCCATTCTACTAGTTCGGAATGTAGAAAATGAACGTAAACTTATACATGTGTACAAGAATTAAATTGGGTAGAACTAAAAAAGGGATTTAACAAAGCTATTATTATTTTTGTAAGGATATAGGACCGTTAGAGACTGGTTACCCCATCTACCCTATGCAGCTGCTCACAAGGTTGCTGGACCATTATAACCACTGTGGCGTCCGGTAGCTTATTTACGAAAAGGCCTAGGTATATGCTGCCACATCCTGTCTCTGCACACCACAACATCCTGACTCAATTCTACAGAGGGTGGTTATTTTTGTTGCAATGTTTTTTTGATCTGTTCCCGTTGACACAACTTGCTTGCTATAATAATAATTTCAGGCGTTATAGATCCTGTTCGGTAAGAAAAGAATCACTAGATGGCGCTTTTAATGAAATATATAATAATTATTGTATTTCTTTCTTGATGGTCAATGATCTTGAATATAATTCAGTGTAATTAATTCTAATTCTACTTCTAAATATAATGCGGGAAAAAATATTACCAAAAGCCGACGTTAAAATAGCGCCTATCTTAAACAACATAACAATATAATATTTAACCACTTTCAGACCGCTGGGTAACAGCTGGAACTAACATTATTGATGTTATATTGAATATCGACAGTTACGCCCTCTTGTTTGAGCATTGTACTTGACTAATTTATGTCCAGTGATTAGTATTTACCATAGAGTAATATAATATGCTATTTACACTACCAGAATCAACAATACTTTGCTTGCTGTACATATATTGTATGATTAGATATAGAATTCAGTACAAATAAACATGGCATGTAAAATGAAGAACATACCTGTTAAATAAAACTATGAAATATCGAATTATTTGCTAAACAATTTAGTTTTTTTTAGGCCACCCAATTTACCTAGGTTAAGTAATATTAGGCATATTACACATGGCGCCGCAGCGGCACCGGCCCCGCTACCGCCGCGGTGCCGCTGTAGTAGTAGTCACGCTTGGATTTGTATGAAAATCCTTACACACGGTGCCGCGGCGGGCGGCGGCGAGTCTGTATGTAAGGCTCCATATGAATCCAAGGCAGGCTACTGCAGCGGCGCCGCGGCGGCGACGGTGTCGCTGGCGCTGCGGCATAATGTGTAAACACCCTTACTGTAAATTGTTTTGTATTTTTGTTTTCTGGTGTACAATAAAGCTATATCGATTGATTGATTTTAAATGGATCTATAAATTATCTTGTAAATGCGAGAGTTCCTTGATGTCATTACTCGACAAACTCATTCAAACAGATCAGTGATTTATGTATCAAGCAGAATAGTATAAAAGTTAGCAAAATAGTTAGTACAGGGTACGAAAAATAACAGACTTCTTATCATTCTAATACAAAGTGGCCAAAGACATGTACCTACATGCACTAGTTATGAAACTATGTAAATGATGATAAAATATGGCAGCTACACTATCGTAATCATTGTGAGAATTTATATCTGCAACTACATTAATTATTATTGACTAGCTAACCACATGATTTGAGATAAAGGATATATTATAATAAAAAGCCTTATTTTTTTATATGTTTATTGCATTAACTTAGAAGAAGAAGCCTAAAATCTTGCCTCCAAGATGTTTCCTTCTGGCTTCCTCGTGGTCCATGATACCACCGCTGGTTGTGAGAACGAGGTATCTGAAATTAAACAAGATTCAAGTAAGTACAGTGAATAAAACACAACTAAATGTGTTTAGCTCTGAGAAAGTGTATGAAACCACCCTCACAGCATCCAACACAGGAAAGACACCTTTTTGTATGGTTTAAATTGATGTAGCACAAACTTTCAAATGACTAACCAACAAGAACTATTGGTGATTCGCGGTAGTTGTGCATAGTAACACTATTACAATTGGCGGCTGAGGTACCACTGCAAGGACACTGTGGAGTCAGATTTGAGAAAACTTCATATTTCTGGCTGGCGGGATGGGCTTAGTTCACCAGGACCAGTGGCTATCTCTTGTACAGACTAAAGTTCCCACATGTACATTATGAGTTACAATTTCGAATACACTTGATTCAACTTTCAAAACAGAGCCTTAGCAGTGTGGTCTTAGGTTACTTCTATTAAACACCAATATTATAATATTATGTCTATAATAATTACTGCACCCACTACAAGTAAAAAATATTCCTCAATATCACTATTAAATTTATTTAAACTGTTTAACTACAGCATGATGAGTTGGGTGTCTTTACTAATAGCATCTCCAAGATTTTCTCCATTTCTGTATTTATAACTAGCTGTGCTCGCAACTCCGTCTGCGTGGAATAGTTTTGTAGATGAATCATATTCCCCTTTTTTCCACATTTTCCACTGTTTCTTTGCTCCTATTAGTTGCAGCGTGCTGTTATATAGCCTAAAGCCTTCCTCGATAAATGGTCTATTCAACACAAGAAGAATTTTTCAATCCGCACCAGTAGTTCCTGAGATTAGCGCGTTCAAACAAACAAATTCTTCAGCTTTATAATATTAGTATAGATAATAGGGTAGGATTTATTTTCACAAAAACAATGCACTTGAACCACAGCTAAGCCATCATATACCATCAAATAAACTGTGGTCAAGTGCAAAACCTAGTGATATAAATCTTTATCTCACAGGTCAGAGACTGCTTTAAATTATTGGCCATGGTTTCTAAAAACAAAATAACAAACTTGGAAACTCACTTTCCCAGGCATGCCACATTTTTTTTTAATGATTTTGATACATACCTACATAGTTAAGAAAATTAAAGTGACAGAAAGTAATCTGGTCAATGTTAGAAAACATGGCAGTACAACACTCACAAATAGCTTTATCAGTATAAATAAGTATAAAAGTTTGGCTGGGCTATGCAAAAACATTTAACACAACAGGCTTGTGCTGTATCTGCAGTGAATTACAGAAACAGTAAATAAAGGGGACTTATCTCAAAGTATGAAATACTAGGTCCAATATTACAGTCAAGTAGGCAATAGGTCTGATCTCCACAGTTCCTCTTAAGTAAATGTTTAGCATGTTAATATTGTTTAGACATAAACACCTGCATACTAAAAGAAAGAAACACCATCCTTACCCGAACTGTCGCGATGGCAGAAGGTTAGTCCATCTTTCAATATCATTAATGGGAACATCAAATCGTGGTGAGATGACTCCGCACTTGTTCAATCGGCCTGTGAGGTTGACGACAATCTTGCCCGCTCTGTGGTCATCGACGATCTCAAATTCTCCAATGTAACCGTGCTTCATCATCACAGTCAAGAACTTGACGATCACTTTGGAGCAAGGCCTGATGAGCACTTGCCTTTTGCCGCGCTTTTCGGCATTGTGAATCGACTTCAGCGCATCACTCAATACGTTCATACGCACCATGGCTGAAAGTTGAAAGATTAAGGTATAGTTTCAGAGAAACACTGAGACCGTCTATATACTTCGCGAGCTACCAAAACACCGTGTATCAACAGAGGTTATCACAGAACATGTTACTTAGAAATTGAAATTCAGTATTCACGGCACAGGTCTTGAACTACTTTATAAGGACACACTTTCAAATTCTAGTTTATTTAACTAAAAACAGTGATTACCTAGGATTAAAAACCTGCCTCAAAGAACCGAAATGACATGAACGGCCTAAAAGAAAGAAAAGTCAAAAAAAATCCATAGACAAAAATTTTTTTTTAGTGTTGTTTTGACATTTGATTAAATCGATTACAACGAGTCGATACAATATGTACATATACAAAAATTAATAGTGCTATAATTTTAAATATTTTGGAAAATTCTTGGTTTCCGTAACGTTTACCTGATAATATAATGAATCAGTTACACTACTATTCATTTACTTAAGCAACTGCAATAACATTTTGCAAACAACGTAAGCCATATATTTAACAATTTGTAACTTTAAGAACAACATTTTGTTCAAATTAAGGTAACAGTATACTTTGGGCCAAATTAACTAATGGAAGTAGTGGAACCGTATAATACGGTGTTGAATATGTTGACAACCGAGTAACATAAGTTCCAATTTATTCTAAATTAAAAATTAATAGCCTTCAATGCCAGAATGGCTTAAGAAAGAGCCCTTTGTGACATACGTATAGACCCACTTTCAGATATAATATACGTACCTGTTTAGCTCGGTAGTTATAATAATATCGAATACAAATAAATAGCACAATATGTTGTACATATTCGATTAAATTTCAACTTGATTCAACCAACCAACCAAAGACAAGCTTCATTCTGTATGTTCACTTTTCACTCCTCAGTTCACTCTTCACTACTGGCTAGAGTTGCCAATTTTCAATTAAGTGCTAACCACAGCTAAAAGCAAGTAGCTCAGCTAGCAGAGGCAATCGCATGCGATTACCAATGTTAAGCAAAAGGTCGACGCGGTCAGTCCTTGGATGAGTGACTTTAATGTGGCATTCCATTTTGGGCGCTTACGTGGGTCGGATGACTCGTTAAACTGTAGGTCTCGATTGTTTGTCTAGAATGGCAGTCGTTAAGCCATGTCAGAGGCCCTTAGGGCGGTTTAAAAACTCTCGATACCAGAGTTGGCCACTCTCATTCGATAAGAAGAAGAAGAATTACATTATTACAGACATATAGCGAAACAATATTCAATGCGATCAATTAAACAAAGATACTCAGACCATTTTGCCACCGCCGCGCCGTGTACCTACGGTTAATTTGCTGTGTGTGCACACCACAAAATAATGAGGCTTTTTCCGGGAGCCAATTAAAAAAAATAGTTTAAAATAGGTTCAATAGATGTCGCTGTATACTGTTAATGTACACCAAACTAAAATTTATGGTTTTTGTTGTCATTTCGTTGATGGTTGTCATTTGTTTGACAACTAGTGTGGCGTGTCGTCATATCACATCACTCACATTGCTCTTGAATCTCAATCTCGGTGCACTGTTTTCATCTTTCGTTGCTCAAATTTGTTATCTTGTTATTTTGGTTTTGTTAAGTTTTTCACCTGTTACTGGTGTTACTTTGTTGTTCGTTGTTACTATTATGGTTACTAAATAAATAAATATTCCGGGACATTGCACACAGCGCCATCTAGCCCCACACTAAGCAAACGCTTGTGTCGAAGGTACTAGATAACGGATATAATACTTATATACTTTTCTTTTGTAAATACATACTTATTATACATACAAACGACCAGACTCAACACAAGTAATTATAAATTTCATAAATACTTGTGTCAAGCGGGAATCGAACCCGCAACCCCTAGATTAGAAGGCAGAGCCACTACCAACTAAGCTAACAGGCCAGTCAAACTTGTTGATATCATGAGCAAGGATCATGGTTCTTGGACTTTACCGGCAATACATACACAAAACAAAATGTATACAACACAAACACAAATCATGGATGGTGGGATGTCAAAATATATGTCATGTCAGATAATTAAACGTTCCATTTCTTACAAAAAAAAATGTGGAATATTTTTAAAGACATCGTTGTCTAACTTTTATATTAGTATTTTGTAAATTGATTACCAGAATAAATTAATTTTACCAAAAACTTGTCTCACTCATACTGAATATAAATAAAATTGCATTGTAAAGTTTATGTTACGTTCCGTTTCACGTATTATGAAGAACTCGCTTGTACAGTGGCAACATACAACGCCATCTGTTGAGCATTTTTTACACCATTTTTTATATCTTAATTCAGCTGTCAGAAAAAGCCTCATTATAATGATAGATTTTATTTTATGTATTTTATCAGCATAATTTGTAAAAATAGTTGTTTAAATTGTTTAACAGTTTTTTTACGTTTGTTGATATGAGTACTCTAGTCACTGTCCATTTGGGCCTTTATATTATTGTTTGGGTAAAATTATGTAATACAGGAATTATATCGATATCACTTACTTATTGTTTTTAAGAATATACATACTCCCACAAAATCTACATAAACAAATTCTTTCCAATTTTGATAATATTACACACTATGCTATGGATCGAGTGTCTGCGATTCAAGAGGCTAGAGATCAAGAATATTGACGCAGCCTCGTATGAAATTTTTGCCCATTAAAATAACATGCAACTGGCATTACTTTTTGATAGTCTGTGGTTATTTCGGATTGGTGGAATTACTGGTTTTGATCGAGTTGCGCGTTTGTCGCGTCGTCCTTCGGTCTGGTCCTCGAGCATCAATCAGCGGAGTTGACAAGTAATGAGCGAGTGGGACAACTATATCAAGAAAACCTAAGAGCGAAAGAGACAGGAATCGGATTTTGTCTTTGTCTAAATTTCACTTTTTGTTTCGTTGGTCATTACTCGGTAGCGCCCAACATGGCAGTTGCGTGAAAAATATTTTTGCTTTTATATGGTGATTACGAGTGCTAAGTGTGAAAAAACTTGATTTACATAGTGAATTATTGAAGAAAATTTCATAGAACATGGTGGTTTGCTATGTAAAAGGCTGTAAGAGCCGTAGTGAACGGAAAGATGAAAATATATCCTTTCATACGTAAGTACGATACTTTTACGACAATGTGACTTGATTATGACTAATTTAGGAGCAATGAGAGCCCTGCTTTATTGAAACGCTATTTATATGGATTATAAATAGTAAAATAAGACTAAAAACATAAATTGTTTTTATGAGATTACTCGGCTAAATTTAAAGTATAGTAAACTGTTTTACTCGCAAAGCGTTTGTCAAACATAGTTGTCATTTTGCAGTATTTTGAATTTGATCGGGTTAAACGGTTTTTGGTGATACCAGTTTAGTTTTGGCAATTTACCCAAGAAATTAAGGCAAAATATTTTTTTATAAAGATGATTTGAGTCGAAATAGGCATAGCAAAATATAGGCATATCACTCTGCAAAGAAGCACTACAATAATGACAAAAAAAAACATTTAGATTTTTTAATTATATACCACATATATATTTATTTTTATTTATATAGATTTCCGATGGATTTCCGATTTTTCAACACGTCCTGAGGATGCCACGTGGAGAGGCGAAACCCGTGTCGACGAGAATATCTTGCCGAAGGAGAACTACAAAACTTGAAGACACAAGGTACGGTGTTGGTAAGATCTTAAGAGCCACGGAGGCCACTTTGGTTAGGAGGAGAGGTGTGGCGGTAGTATATGGAGGAACACACCAAAAAACCATCAAGTTTGTTGTTTGAAGTCGGTTATGGAGCAGTCGCAGCGGAAAATCACTATATACATATTTTTTCCAGAGTTCCATAAATAAAGTACTCTGAATTGTAATGAAAAACAACGTAATCTGAATTTAAATAACAAAAAAAATTGTTAAGAAAAATACAAAAATAAAAGTTAAAAATGAAGTAGGTACATGAATTTAGATATTCCAAAGGAAAATTTCTGTTATTTGTAATATTCATGTACAGTTTTAGTTAAGACGTTTTGTAAATTTGTAGATATGTTTAAGTAGTTTTTTTTAATATTCTTACTCTAAACCAGAAAAAATATTAACAAATTATTTAAGTAGTTGGTTATTACTTTATTCTTTGTTTTTTCAATGTGTTTGTGTTTGTTGTGTTTACAAATCCTACTTAGTATAATTTATTCCTGCTTAAAATTTTATCGACATACTGTGTGTGCCATTTTTATATGAGTCCCTTTTTCAGGTGATAATAATGATTACGTACAACTTTTATACGTGTGTGTATGTGTGTAAGTATGAACAAAAGTAGGGGAATTTTTATGACTCTGGCAGCCCTGAGATTCTACGTCATTTGTCGTCGTCCCTTTCGGGTATACGCGCTTTTTCTGGTCCACAGGATTGAACGTCAAAGGGTCTGGTTTTGTGTTCGCTTTCTTTCCAACGATTGTGAAATGAAGTTTTCTAAAACTTTTGAAGTGGTAAATATCACTGAAACTGAAAGAAAGTGTCTCTATTTGGATTGTAAGAAGTAAATATGTGCTTGAACTATATAGTTTTTCCTCCAAAATCCGATAATATCGTCTAATGCTACTAAATTATGGTAGACAAAGTTGAGTGAACTTGTGCAGTGAGTAATCCCTACCTTACGTTGCTGTGAAGCGAATTCCACAGGTGTATTCAATTTGAGTGCGTTTATGTTGTGGTGGCGAGTACCCTAGCAACGGATTCAAAAGAAACATGCTCATTAGAATGTGGAAAAGAGCACACCGAGAACTACTATGATGCTAGCTTTGTGTGCTAAGTGAAAATCTGACAGAATAAACATACTTGAACTTGCATTTTGCCATGGAGGAACTAGAGCGGTGGTTCAAAATGAATCCTTTGAAAATCCTTGGAACTTTTATGGTACTCCTTACCTACGTATTCAATCTCGCAACATCAGTTGAAACAGCAGGTGAGGCTTTATTTCCAATCTAGGTGATTATTTCAGTTTAGTACTTGGTTTACTCACAACTTGGTTCACAACACACACAACTCAAGGACAAACTATTGTCTGATATTTGCTACACTACACCAATCCAATGCAAATGTACAAAGAGATTGTATTATGTACTTATAACTATTAGGCATTGGTATCATTACTTAATGAAAGTATTGGTAGATATATTTACTTCTTTAAACTTCTTTAAGTAATTGGCTACTATAAGCATATAATTTTTTTCTACTACAATTTTAAAGTAATTAATTACCTACTTATATATTACTTAGTATTGTTTATTTTTCTTCCTCATTATCTGTAAGTATATGATACAAGCAAAGTGTGACCATACAATAGCTTTTAAGTTTGAACATGATCAAAAACTAGACAAAGAATTCTATTGCCATTTTATTTTATTTAATATATGAGTAAGTCAGTATTTACTTAGTTCTTTTCTTTACATATGGGATATAATGTATCTATTTATGTAGAAAATAGTTGCTATCATAGAAATCTTTAGTACATATGTTTTATACCATAAATTAAGTATAAAGAATACCTATCAAGCTGATTGACAGCTTTACTGTAAAAATTACAGGCCTTAGTGGTGGTTGTTATACAAAATCTGTCAGTTTGCTGTAAGTTTAAGGGTGCAAATTACCATAATTCAAATCATTGCTCCTTCTACTAGTTAGGTTATATAGGTTGATTGATACATATACAAAATTATTGTTGTTTATTTAAAAAGTTTGAAAACTAGTAGAAGGAGCAATGATTTGAATTATGGTAATTTGCACCCTTAAACTTACAGCAAACTGACAGATTGTGTTTTTAAGTAGTTTGGAAATATGTGTGTCTAACTATAATTTGAAACGCCTCATTAAATTTAATGACTTATCAGCAAAAATATTGCAATATACAAATAACTGTTAACAATTACCACTTACATATGTATTTAAAACAGTGGCAAAAATATAGATTAAAATAAAATAAATATTTATAACAGGCATTTTCAAGTACCCATAAATTTTGCACATCCAGCTTGTGCTTTAATTAAGTTATTTACATTCACAATCATTTAAGTAGGTGGAAATACATCTTCCTCCTTGGCTTAGTAAAGAACCTTTTATATGTAGACAGTAATGAAAACTACAATACTTTGGTAAACTTAATGAAAAATTTATGAAATTTGGGCCCTAATGACCAAGCATCATTTTTCTTGTTATTATTTGAACATCTTTGATGCTGTGTTAAGTAAATTATTATAAATTTGTGGAAGCCTGTGGCTTCAATCGCAATGTTGAAAGTGAAAAAAAGAATACTTTGGCATTTATATGAAACCCGGCGAACTCCGTTTTGCCACCAGATTGCTTCGTTTTTTTTATAAACCTCACTGAGCCCGAGACCTTTCCAACGAATGCAAAACCGTGGAAATTGGTTCGTGGGTTCTGGAGTTATAACATCAGGAAGGAAAACCCGACTTATTTTTATGTAGATGATTTGATATGATATATGACTATGTCTGATAGATAACACAGATGTACTAAGATTTTTTATGTTGATATAAAGTCAAATATACTTACTTACTTAGGTAAGTTTTCAGTTGACTCAAAAAATTAAAAAAAAACGATACAACAATCGCGAAATCTTCTTATCAAATGATAATGGCCAACTAGTTACTATATAACTACTATATTATATACCATTAACATAAAACATAATGGACAGGTTTTGCCAACACATTTTCTTCATAAAAATATGTCAGTTAGTTAGATGAGACATGTGCCAAACATGTTTGTTTTTATTTACAGATCAGTAGTTTGAAATTAAGCTGCATTTGATACACTTAGGAAATGTGTGCCGAGGCTAATCCATTATTGTTCTATGACATCTTATGGGTAAAGATAGGTGTGAATGTACATATAAATAGGTAAATAAGTTTACTCAGGTATTTACTTAAACCTAGCATTACCCACATGGACTGCATAATGTCTGAATTATAAGTGAATTTTATTTTACTTAAAAGTATTTTTCAGACTTTATCTATGTCTGGGTAATGCTAGGTTTCCCTAGATAAACTTATTAGGATACCTGTATGATAGTACTATTTATTACACAACAACTTTAACTCTTGTGTGAAACTAAGCTAAATCACCATTGAGATTTTTTTGACTGACTATTTTCAGAGAGGTGATATTTTTTTTGTGTCTAATAAAACTAACTCAAGTTCTTACTTACTTACTTAGCTACCTACTAAAGTTTTTATTTGTATTAGTGCTCAATGTTTTTGCAAACATGATTGAAGGATTATTTTTGCCATTATTTAGTTTTTAAGAATGTTATGTTGTCAACATTTAAAAATAATAATTTAATTTTGTAACAATAGAAAATAGAGCTACTTATGTTTTTTTTTAATTTCATTCATAGTATATCTTTGATTCAGTGTTAAAGCACAAAAACCAGGCAAAACACGATTAAGTATATACTTAATTCATTCGCTTGTTTTTTTTTTTTTTTTTTAAAGTGTGTTTCTTCTGAAAGTAGTAAAATTTTTAAACAAATATTCTATATCTGATAAATAATTATACTTAAGTATCTAGAGATCTAGACTCTAGAGGCAAATAACGCAATTATAAGAATAGTTACTGTAAGTTAATGATTGTATTTGAATTTATTCCATCAAAAACTGGCTATCGCGCGTCTCAAATTGAACAAAATTGTTTGCATGTGTTATAAATTACTTGTCCAAGAAAACTTAATAAATGTTTCTGCGGGGGATCGTGTCGTGAGCCTCGGTAAGGAACATGGATCAAGGAGGAAGTAACAATGATTTGTCAATTTTAAAACCGCCCCAGGGGCTGCGGGCATGAATTGAATACTACTTCGTTACGAGAAAAGGCTAGGATAATATTAAACAGCATCAACTAAAGTTATGAAAGGTCTAGGTTTAATTGCAGTTTTTTGATCATTCATATACCAATACTACTCACATTATATTTATCAAAACTACGCAATCATTTTGCACAATAAAAACTTTATATTATAGGCAACCTAGTTCAAATTATACATATATATAACAGCCTAGTTTTCCATAAAGTCGGCTTGCGTCTGATTTAACACATAGTGCAAAAAATACTCTTTCTTTTAATTAAAGAAAACCAATTTGAGTACTAAAGTAAATCATTTAGTTACTCCGCAACGTAATACAATACGTTCTACCGAAACAGTATGTGAAGCCTGTAATACAGACGTGCAACATGTGTGTAACATACATATACCTACCAACATATGTATAGATACCCTACATATATGTCAAGAAGGCTCGCCGAACTGGAGCGAATGCATGATACATCATTTCGAACTTTAACGAACTTCACAAACTTAGAGTGGACTTTAAATATGCAATATCCTGAATTAACGCTGAACGTTTTCATTTTCACCTTACCATATCAACCTACCCGTGTTTGTGTACCTATAGTTTGTAAATGAAACACAACAGCGAGCTGGAGCTCAATTTTGCTAGAACGGTAGAAATAATATCGTTTTATTTTGATTGTACCGATTCAATTTAGTCTAGAGAACTTTTTTTTACAAAATAATGGTACAGAAGTTGCAAACGAACGTAGTAAATAGTTGTTAGTGTGCATTATGCTCATTATAAATCATGATGCCAATTCAATCAGATATACAAAACCATGCTATTGTAGTATTGTGAATCCTTTTTGTTCGTAATCCTATTATATGTGTATCTATTGTGTTAAAAACAACTACTTATGACTAACTTTATTTAATTTTTCCAGCTAGAAAGCCTGTATACTATACTAGACTTTTTAATAAAATCACCAGCCAGATTTCTACGCTATGCGCGTAAAACAGATATGCACAAACAATGTAATGACGGAACTATTGTTTTCCAAGATAACTCGTGCACAAAGAACGTAGGTGTAAGGTGAAGTTTTCTTATAACATATTGAGGTATGGCTGAATGCGCCTGCTTGCGTATGCAAGTCTGGGTAGCTCTTCAGACAGCCAGGACGACGTGCGGCAGGATAAGTGACAGAATCGAATTTTACCTTCGCAGTAAGGGATCTAACAAGGTAGTGATTATGTACAGAGTAAATTAGTTTTTTCTAGACAGCATTTTTTATTTACGGTACATAATCGCTTGCAAAACCGCTTTGTCAGTCGATTCTATACATGGAGAGATTGAAATTGATGACCAAAAATTGTTTTTCTATTGTAAACTGAAATCCTTTAAACAGCTTTAAGTAATTTACCGTTTAGGTGTAGAATTTTCCGGGAACTCCGTGTAATATATGAATAAGTAAGTAAAATACTTATTACTATCGTAAAATTATATATTAGTTATTTGTCCTAAACGCTAAATTAAATATATACTTATGTTAGTAATCTTATACTAATGACCATATAATTAAGTTAATTATCCGATATTATGTGTACACGTACCAAATACATAGTTGTACTGTACAGTAGGTACCTATTACAATGAATAGTTTGAAAGGGTCACAATATGTTTACTGCAAAGCTGAAGTCATGCATATTGAATTAAAGTAGTGCTGGATTTTTCAGAACTCATTCAGTGGCACGTACGCTGCGCTTTGCTGAAATAGATTGGACGGACACTCGTTTGAAGTTTTGCAAAGTAATCATTACACTCCCTTTTGACGTGCTCAGGTACCGGCAGGTTCCTAAAGCACTAAACTATTGTGCAACGAAAATGCAGTTTTAAATAAATAATTTTTAGTTGTATTAAGCAAAACTCATACCCGCCTAGTTCGTGTTACGCTCAAAGTGTTTACGTTATCAAACTTGAGTTTACTACTACTACTACGTACCCAAAAAGTTTAAAGTCATAAGTTGACACGAAAGTCAAGGTGGTCGTTGAGCTACATTAACGAACTAGTGGCGTCCTTAGTGAGGAACGAGGCAATAAGTAGGAAAGTTTGCTCTCGGAGGCGAGGCTGATGTAAGCAGGCCCGCCGCAGGAGTCTGTAAACATCGCTCATAAAGGCTCGACGCGGAACCATCAACAGCAGTCACGTGTATAGCGTTATTAATATTAAAACATGTCGCGAGCGAGTAAATACGGCGCGCCCAATGAGCTATACTAAGCACTAACGTGACAGGGTTCAATGCCTCTTTGTCCTGCACTGCAAACCGCATGCAAAGCTAAGTAAACGACCACCTACCTCCTATAGGCAAATTATTCCCTATTGAATGCAAACCAAAGCAGGACTGCTTTCCTCGAACCTCATTCGATATTACACGAAATCGCCTCTACTTATGAACGCGTTAAATACAGGGTTGCGTAACTATAATTTCACTTATGAACTTTGATAAGATAGGTATAAGTTATTGAAGTAAAATGTTGTGCCCTCATTTCCTTTAAAAACTTGTTTAAAGACATAAAAGTAACACAATATGACGATATGTTCGATTTAATAATAAGTTTCTTTCGTAGACAGTGTTCAAAAATATTATAATATGACATACATAGTCTCACGTTACAATAAAGAGAGATAAGATGGCGCTGTATGACATGTCCTGGAATATTTATTTATTTATTCTAACTACATACATACATAATAATATATTGACGCAACCAGTTGTGCCTTTCCCAATAATATAACGGTACGGAAGGACTGCGGGCCGGACCGTGTACCGCGTACACGTAACAGGATTCCAGTGCGGACCCAACCTGGGCGAAGCCTGTAAGGCGCTTCCAAGTTTTTACGACGGCTCGCCTGTTAGCTGGCGCACCGAGCGCCTCAACACGAGTGCGTAATACATAATCGAGTATAATAAATTTATAAATTCTAACTAACTTTACTCGCTGTTGTTGGCATTTTAATTTACCATTCACTCAAACGCAGTCGTTAAACTCCCAAATTTCAAACTCCGAAACGTCTTTTATAACTTTACTTTAAGAATGGGCTTTTGTTTACGGTTATGGCCCGTCGTTACCTATGTCTTTCATCCGATATTTATATAGATTCGTTAATATTAACCCGCCGCTCGTAAAGCTTTTCCCTGAAATTAGGCAAAGCAAGGGAGGCGTATGAATAACTGAAAAAGTCAGCAGGCACGTTAGAGGCGCTCCCCGGGAGGAGATCCTGATGAGTAGCGAGCAGGTGACACGAATAAAGGGGATCGATCAGCTTCTATTTTTACCCGCGGTCGTTCGGGGCAGCGGCACGTGACGGACGCCTAGTTAAAAAGAGCCCTTTGGAGATTTAACAAGGAACATTATTTACGGCAAGCATTAAAAGCCTTTTTATGTTATCCGCGAAATTGGTTATCGATTGCGTATTTTGATACACAAAAGCATACTGCGACCCGACACCGCCGTTGCGTCGAGATCCATTAGCTGCTCGTACATGTTAATTAATATCACTGCTATTTAATTCGTACTGACTGTCCAACTGAATTTAATCTGCTCTAATAATCTCCGGAATAAAAATATCTTTATGCGATACGGCCAGATGTTTTACGAGGGTAAGTAATCCATATGTCGGATGGGGTTCATAACAGTCACAACGTGGTCCCTGATAAGCGCACCCCAACCCCACATATTGCCGAAACAGAGCCGATACGAGGCAGTGATGTAAGCAGATTGTAGTTTGTCCCACTATTTCTCTCAGTTTCGGGTAAAACGAAAGTACCGTAAATAGAGTCGAGTCCTCTCTCTCTTTATAAGCACGTTCTCCGCCGCCGTATTTGGGCTGGATTCATGAATAGGGGGATTGAATTTAAATTCTTTATTCCGGCGAGTAATCCAACTTGATCAGGATTTAGCGCTGAGATAGTAAACATTTCACATCGACTAGCAAGGATCCTTTTTCTTTAAATAATAAATCACAAAAAGCCTGTGACCTAATTTACAGTCGAATCGATACGTTCTAGGAGGCAGTTACTAAGTTACTTCGACACATACGACTCATTTGACTGTCGACTGACGTGAGTAAATTGTTTCACAAGTTTACAATGGAAAGTGATCCATGTCAGTGAATTTTGTTACTCTTCCAAACACTTGCTAGTTCGACCCAAAATTTTTATCTAAACAGACACTATATAAATAAATCCATAGAATAAATCTATATGGTGTTTGCTGCCACGCCACAGGTGCTTTGCATTATTTTAAATTTACATAATTAATTCAATAAGTTTAGCTTATTTGCAACAATATGCATTATGTAACGAGACTCGCTCTGGTTGGCAAAAGCTGGACTATACCTATTTGTGTACTAGTGTGTGCACGCGGCTTCGTCCGCGTTGTCTCGGTTCAAAGTAGCATATATATACATATATACATAATATGTAAGAATCTGTTTCTTCTTTGTTGCTTACAAGAAAAATAAACAAACAAACTTACTCACTCTAGCTTATAAATGTATATTTAATGGTATGATGCATTGAACATCAAAATATATAGAACTATCTAGTTTTCATACTACCTATTTCATTGTGAAATGGAGCGTAAAGTATAATAAATACTCTCGTGGACAGCTAGCTCTATGATATTATGCAGCCTCTATGCATTGAACATCAAAATATATAGAACTATCTAGTTTTCATACTACCTATTTCATTGTGAAATGGAGCGTAAAGTATAATAAATACTCTCGTGGACAGCTAGCTCTATGATATTATGCAGCCTCTATGCATTGAACATCAAAATATATAGAACTATCTAGTTTTCATACTACCTATTTCATTGTGAAATGGAGCGTAAAGTATAATAAATACTCTCGTGGACAGCTAGCTCTATGATATTATGCAGCCTCTACTGCAGCAGGTGTCTGGCACTATAAAGTCAATTACAGTGTCGTCTTTCATAGACTCAAGCTCCATTAGGCTATTTCTCAAACTTCTTTGCCTGATATGCACAAGCAGTCTGAAAGGCAAACTGCATCAGTCAGTATGAAGGAGTAAGCAAAACTAAACCAGATAGGTACTTACTAAACCTAGAAAATTCTAATCAACTGTTATAGATGACGGAGTACTTACTTAGCAAGAAAAATGTTTTCTATTTATATTGTACGTTTGACCCCATATGTTAGCGATTTTTCTGTGAAAAACTGTTGTTCTTACATCGATTGTAGTTCAGAGTAAGTGAGGGCGATTAACAGTAGCGGTTCATTTCATTGTGTTCCATTCATGTCGGCCGTATTGGAGGAGTGGGAATGTGCCGGGTAGTGGCAGCGGGTACCAAAGTGTACTGAATTCGCTGTATTCTTGTGTAGCTTGCGGTCGGACGCAGACCGGTTATGGGTCGTGGTCATGCAATACCTCATTGCATGTGTGAACTACTGCATTTTAACACTCGTCTGCTCCACTCATTCCATTTGCCCGATTGCTTTACATAAATTACATATTCGACGTGTAATTCCCGTAACTTGTCGAAAACACAAATGTTTATCGCTGACCCACTTACTCATAGGTCGATGCCATCTAAACAAACAATTTAAAATCGAAGCACCGAAGCTTTATGTAACTTTAGGCAACTGCACAGTTTACAATTAATTAATCTCTCGACTGCCCATGTTGCAGTTTAATAAATCCACTTTTAGATTTTTCTTTTATAACTTCAGAAAGCTGCACTGCACACTCTTAAAACTTGAATTGAAAATGTAAAGAAAGGAATAAAATTGAATACCAGTTTCAGAGATATGAGTTTTTATTCGTGTAACATGTGTGGGTCGTTATAAAATTGCCCTCAAAGGGGCATGAGGCGGTTGTAAGGCTTCTTTGCGAGACAAATGTATCGTGGAGGCGATCGAAAGGTTTCACCGTGCATTAGCGGAGCAGTGAGGGCCCTCGGCCGGCGGCGGGCGGAGTAGGCGCGCCTTGCGGTGAATGCCGCTCGGGTTACCGCCTAGCCTGCCCGCTTCTTAAACCACACCACAATAAACAGGATGCTAACCATAAAGTAATGGGTTAAAACGAAAATCTAGTAAGCACTTATGATCTATCTATGTAGATTTGAAAATCTTTTCGAATCGTGATAGCAAGTTCTATGCAACGTTTTCATTCCACGTATTCGTCGAATGTGAGTTATTAATTATAATATTAGCAACAAAGTTATTTCATATCGAGTGACGTACTTCTAGCGCGCAAACCGCACAATAGTTTCTATAGTTAAACTAAATAGGCTGAAAATTTGCTCGGATTAATTTTACAAAGTGGTTATTAACATGATGTGAGATTATGAATGTTTCGTACTCTCCACGATGCGGATCATCTAAGAACTTAAGATGGGGATTATGAAAACTCCAGTTAATCTAGAAACAAACAAGCGATAATCGTTGCCCTCATGACTATGGCACAAATTGCTTCCTCCTTAGTGCAGTGAACAGCCGAGGTACCGTTTTCTGTGTGGAATGGAATTGAATCCTTGAAGCGAGCGTAGACCCGTTTCAATCGAGACAGTATTGCATTTTATGCTTGCCCTGCTTTCTAAAGCAATTCTTAATAGTTTATCTTATCCAATATCCAAAACAAATGTAACTATTCATGCAGAATATGAAATTTATTTTAACTTCGCATCTAAAGTATAGTTTATATTACTAAAACCAACGACCTCTATTCATATTTCAACAATTTGATCACCTATGTTCTGTCCAGTCGGAGAATTCTCAGAAATAAAAGCCTTATGAAGTGGCATCATTTGTATGTGAGCTGGCGCTGGCATCCAGTATACGTGCCATGGGTGTGAGTCACGTAACGGAAACGGTTCTCGATATTGATGGCAGACTTAGCTTGATGCGCTCCCTTCCCATGTTTTACTTTTTAAAATGTAACAAAACTACCTCATGTGGGTGCCAATGATTACGTCATAGCTACATTGAACTCCAGAAAGAGTCTTCATACATTACCCGACATAAAATTAAATAGAAACACAAAAGTTTATTCTCCGTTTCAAACTTTTATCAAACATGAAATCCTTATTAAAAAGGTAAATATCCACGCAAACATCTGCGCTCCGAGCGAGCACCCGTTCGGTAAATTAAACTTGCTTTACTTAAACGACTCTTTCTCTGAACAAAAGCTCGTTCAGATTAAAATATCCCTTTCGATTTGACATTAACTCTCGTTTCAATTTCATTTATCCGTTAATTTTAACTTCTCTTTTTGGCCAATTTAATCGAAAGTGTAACACTCTATCAAGTGGATTGTTATAACGCTGTATCTTATCTTTAAAATTATCAGATCATTTCGCTTGCAAGTAGGTTTTAGCAAGTAGTTACTTATTTAATGGTAGTAACGTTGATTTATCACATTACGTTTACAATTTTCATTACAAAAACTTGATTATTATTTAATTTACCTTGGCGTATCAACTGCTTGGCTTAACTTTATTGTTTACAACGAGAAGTATGAAATGCTGTTTTCACGCAAGCTAGGCTTGAATTGCTTATCCTTGAACTAAATAAAAGCTCATAATGCTGTACCATAAACCAAACACCAAGCTAGTAGACACGGTCGCTGCGCTACACATAGAAGGCGTGAAGATGTTCTATTATATCTAGTTTATCATGTTCATCTCAAGATAAGGATAATAAACTAGGACAATGTTATGCGTGGGCAAACAACAATATAGTAACGTATATTATATTCTCATCAGTTCTTTATTATAATACTGGTTATAATCAAAGATGTGATCATGTTACACATTGAAGATATGACGACATATTTATATAGGTACTTTTTTGACGACAACACAAAACTTTCTTGAATTGGGATCGCGCGATAATATGCGTCCATGTGGTGATAACAAATAAAATAGAAGCGAGGTGTTCAAACCTTTAAATGGTGTAGCATTGGGCAATCATTGTCTGAACGAAACTCGGATACATCTCTATCTTTAACTCCAGCAATATACTCACGACGTGTTGATGTAGCTAACTGGGCCGGCTTAATGCAGTCAGTCGAGAAGCTGAAAAGTATACAAATTGTTCCATCAATATGCATCGTAAATGGATTTCCTGTTACGTAAAGCCAAAATTAAGCTTCAGATAGAACAACTTACTTAACCTACTTACCCAGTAAACATTAAATTGCGTGCGCGATACGCGTTACTCGCCACTTTAATGCCACAAAAGATTTTATAAATGTCAAAGGATTTTACTAAATTTATACTTGGCCCGAGTTAATGGTCCCTATGTGGCAATTCTAATGGAAAGGGTTCAAGCCTAACGCAGTAATCCCGAACTCTGTCCATATATGTCACAATTACTGCTAGTAAAAAGTGCCATCGGTAAGGCTTTACCTAAACTAAACTTGTGGCTATCCGAACAGTAGGCCTAGCGAACTTTCCAATATCGTTTATCCGAAACTGTAATTCACGATCCGGCATCTCGCTAACCATTTGAACAGATTTTTCATATTATTATTGATTAGTTCTCCATATAAATACAAAAATACTTATGCATATGTGATAATTCCGTTAATAATATCTTGTGCCTAGAAAAAATAATTTGTGGTGAAATGTATTCGAAGTTATTTATCTTCATCATCTGTACTGATCGCCTCCACTGAAACACAATGTATTGCTCCAATAGGCTCCACCTAGCCAAGTAAAAAAATGAGTGGACAGTTGAATAATGGTTCGTACGGCTCGGATGCAGAGGGCACATAAGATAAATTCCGGTCAACGAGCATCACCCTCCCGCCGCATTACTGAACTGACCGAAGCGGAGCTATTTAATTGATCACTATTTTGCTTCGGTTCCGCTGACTAACATGCCCTAGATGCTGGCTTGTTTGCCTTTGTTTACCGCAGGGCATTTCGACATCCACGAGATTCAATACACTCCATTCGTAGATTACTACTTCGAATTATAAACAAATTAGAATACTCGTGCGAGTTTTCACGAAGTATCGTTCGGTTTGGAGCGTTCGACTTCCGGGCATCTTTCGTAACGAGCCACGCTCATCGAAATAATGAATCTTAATTTGTTACAGTACAAATGCAGCCGCCGAGGTTTAGTATGCAACCGTCATCTTCGAACAGTATTGTAAGAGAAGGCACAACGAAAATATTACAATGTTCGGCTATGGGTATGTATTAAACATTTTCCCTCTCCATTTTCACTTATGTCTTTCCACGTTTCAAAAGAAAGATTTCTCTACTCTAGTGTGTACTTTGCAGGTATACCGCAGCCAATGTACAGGTGGCTAAAGAACGGTGCGCCACTCAGTGATTACTCTTCGGAGCTATTTTACAAAATTCATAATACTCAACGTCAAGATGCCGGCGCATACCAGTGTATCGCGAAAAACGACGTTGGAGCTATATTCAGTGAAAAGAATAACATTGTTGTTGCTTGTAAGTAATATTTAAATCGGTCTACAGATTGACTCAGATATTTATTTACTAACTGTATAAAAATAAATGTGTAACTTTTTAGTCAAAGATAGACGTAGATGGTTTCAGTAAATCGTGAATAGAAACTACGGCCTCCGGATACGTATCCGGGCCACGAGACTCAACCACGTGTTTTATTTCGAGGGTAACATTACCCCGGAAGATAGCGTATTTCCGGAGCTTTCACGCCTTACAGACAGGTGTTTTAAAAATTGCTGTGTTAACAATATTATCTAACTTTAAAATTTTACATACACATCATGCGATATGGAAATTACCATAATGGTGAAAGACCCAAGCCTGAACTCTAGGTTATAAACTTTTAATTAAATTTCTAGTAACTTTATTAATTACGTTTATTCGTGACTTTGTTATTTATGATGAAAATGTTAGATATGTCACTTAAGCTAATAATTCATTTTAGATATGGGTGTGTTTGAAAATGTCGCCGAAGCTGAGATCAGTGTAGAGTCTGGTCGGGCGGCCATACTAGACTTCCCTCGCATAGAGTCCGAGCCACCCCCGTCCGTCATATGGCAGGATGAGGTCAGCGCCCTCGGTTACAGTCAGAAATATGGAATCACTGACAAACATCAGCTCGTCATATTATGTGCTTCCCGAGAAGATGAAAAATCTTACAGGTAAGAACAACACCTCGATTTGTTGCGCAAGATACTGCCGATGTCGGTGTCGATATAAATTGTACAAACTCGAAACTGGTTTACAGAGTCCGGGCCATCAACACTCAATTAGGTAAAGAAGAAAACAGTCCTTACATCACGCTACGCGTTTATGGCGATGATACAAAAGAAATCCCACCGGAAATTATTATCAAACCGCAAGACACGAAAATTATAAAGGGCCAAGAATTTACAAACCTCTATTGTATCGCTAACGCGAGACCGCTCCATGAACTGGAAACGTTGTGGTTCAAAGACGGAATAATGATCGATTTGGCCGGGATTACATTTGATCTAAACGATCAGTGGAATAGAACTCTCAGTCTCATCTCGGCTAATTTAACTCACACGGGACAATACACTTGCCAGGCTAGATTAAAAACCGGCGGATTCGCTACAGTGACAGCGTCCGCAACGGTTACAGTTTATGAGAAACCATTATTTTTAACAAATTTTAAATCAGAAACGTTTGGCGAGTTTGGGAGTACGATAGTGTTAGAATGCAACGTACAAGGCATACCTCTGCCCAGTATAACTTGGTACAAAGATGCGAAGAAAATTGCGAGTGTCGGGGCTGGGGCGGGGGAGACTGACAACGCTGATGTGGACGACGGCGGCGGGAGGTACCGGGTGGAGCTGGACCGCTCGCTCATCATCAACGAGCTGAAGATGGAGGACATGGGCGTGTACCAGTGCGTCGCCAGCAACGAGGCGGGGGAGTCCTCCATTACCACCTGGTTGAAAATCAAAAGTAAGTTCCTTTCGCACACGTTTCCGTGAAAGGCGTGTTACGTAACGTGGTGCATTCTTGAAACTTCTGTTGCATGGGAATGAAAGTAATAAAAAATAAACAAGTGACACGTAACTTGATAAATGACATCATTAATGTGTATGAGCTAAATTGGATGGGATTGGCATCCAGCGTCGTCTCATAAGTAGGACCCGGTTAACAGATATGCGCTTTTGTAACGGAACTCGAGTCTACTTACTCGTATATCTGATAGCTACGAGTTTTTCTGTATCCAATTGATTGAGCCACATATCGTGCCCAACGTCTATTCCAGTTATTGATACGCATGATGTCAGTTATCTTTACAGACGTCATTACAATCGTGTATACCTACATAGAATATTTTAACATGTAACGAAGTCAATAGGTGTTTTTCTGTAATTAACAAATAATGACCATTGTGACTGGTGTCGTGCAGCGAAGGACAGTAGACGGTTCCCACGGAGTCACATGAAGTTGATAAGAATGCGGACGGCGGATAAAAAGGCAAAAACGTTCAAATTCGACACCGGCAGTAAGAAACTTCACTTAAATGCACTCACTGTTGCGGCAGTTTGTTTTTACTAGCACAGAGTGATGATTGCTTTACAATCCCGTTTTATTTCGTTCCCAATTGTAACTAGAGGAAATTATTTTGTAGTTCAGTGGTTTTAAGTCCCGTTCCGGTGTTTTCTTTTCAGCGTTAGAAATTAATCAGTTTTGTAGGTTTTGTTAATGATTATTTTTCCGTATTGAATTAGAATTATTTATTACGTCCCATTTTTTGCATTACATATTTAAATTTAGATTAATAATGTAGTCAATAAGATTTATCGCAGTAATTGGAAGAATATAGGTTAATAAAAAAATGCAATATAATGACAAATAACGATTTAGCCCTTCTGTCAATAATATTTTATTCAATGTATGTACTTACTTATATTTTATACTTTATTTTGAGAAATTAAAGCCTACATGTAAAGCAGCTACATTAGCCGACAGCATTACAGTGATGTGGTTTAATCCACACCTGAACACTACTTAGCCAGTCTGCTTGGCGCAGTGTTAACAGTGCATTGTGTAAAAGCTGCGAACTACTCCTAGTTTAAGTGCATGCCTCGTATTTATGCACAGAAAACATTTTTACTCGTTTACCAAAAATATTTCTTACTTTACTCTGAAATACCTACCTGAAATACAGTTTTTTATTTATTTATTTATACACTCATGGTCGCGAAACACAAAGATTGATTCTTGGATACCAGTATATTGCTGTTACGCTCGCTCAAGTGCAAGTGAAATTCTTTCTGCTTCGCGACCATGACTTCTTTAGATAGTATAAATGTTACTACAGAGCCGTACCTACATATTTTTCTACTCTTGTACACATTTTGCATGCGTATCAGCGAGTCTTAACACGATTTTCTCACGATTGTTGTTGTTTTGTTCTCAAGCGTGAACTAATGCTCGGGTGGAGTGTCGCTAGATGTAAACTAACTTTGTGTGGCTTGTAGCGTCCCCGCCCATAATGCAGAGTTCGCCGGCCAACCTGACCGTGCTCGATGGCAAGGATGCCACCATCAGTTGCCGCGCCATCGGGGCGCCCACGCCAAACGTCACCTGGTACTTCAACGGTATGTATAGTACTTAGAAACACAAGATGCTAGTAAACATAGAGACGAATTATAGTTATTTTGGTGTCCTCATCGAGCTCATCGTATTTTTTTCTTACCCTTTTGCTAATTTTTTGTGATCAATTACTTATGTATGATACTTTAGCGTAAACAAGTGGCATCCTTCAGTGTCAATTTTTTTAGTATGCCATTGTGTAGTCTTACCTATTTTCATACAAATCTATAGCGCGTAGAAGAATCATATTAAAAACGTGTATGTTATGTAGGAGGATAAACTAATCCCTGTGGTCTTAGACCGTACAATATTACCATTGTGTCTACTCTACTCTATGTACAGTTGATTACAAAAAGCACAGTTGTCTGCTAGTTAGTTAACTGACAACATCTGTTCATAACTCCCAGAGCTCTACTTGAGATTTAATTTAGAATCATTGAGCTAGCTCTATGTTGAACGATTGAACCATTTGGTTTGATTATCGTGACTCCGCTGTTTACTTAGTAGCGGTGTTTAGTGTTTATAGAGCTACCCGAAATAAATTGAACTTTATATCGTATATATTCAGTAAACTCCTTTCTCGACGCCTGTGTAATCGTAGGTATACACATTCATCGCAGATTAGTAATTAGCAAATCTTTAGTTTCATTAATGTAAATTACCACCATTTTCAGTAAATTGTAAAACGTGTAATTAATTATGCCTGGAGATACTTAGAAACCGTATCCGTCTCATTAAAAATTAACATAAACTCGGTAAAAGCATTGTTTTGTAATTTCGTAGATTCTTTAATAATAAACCTGTCTGGGAGGCTGCAAGCGCTTGACGAAGGAGACTTGCTGGTGACGGGCAGCACGCGCGCCGACACCGGCAAGTACACGTGTCTGCGCGCCAACGACGCGGGGAACGTCTCTGGAGAGGCCTACCTCACAGTACTAGGTAAGTTAAACCTTTTACAGCCCTAGCAATTTTCACACTAAAACGATCCATTTAATACCCTAGCATAAAATTACCCATGTATTTTTAATCCGCTTTATCGCCCGATCGCGTCATACAACTTAGCTCCAGGGCGCAATAAGGTCCATTTTATTGTGGACCGCTCATTAATAATTTACCATAACCGCTTTATAGCCAACCCAATATCTGATGCGATCCCTCACATCTACTTACGCACGGGTCTTATGTGACAGTTTCATTCATTTTACGCTCGGGCAGCCCCTCTAAAACAATAAATTGACGTTCGTGTTTCAGTGAGAACACAAATCATCGCACCACCTGTTGACACAAAAGTGTTATTGGGTCACACGGCCACGCTCCAGTGCAAGGTTTCCAACGACCCGAATGTCAAATACAACATCGACTGGTTCCATAATAGGCAGTAAGTTTTCGTGGGACATGTGATTTGTGTGACGAATTTGAACAAATGTAGCTACAAATTATATTCTCGTTTTAGGCCGATGACAGCGGGGTCTCGTATAATGATATCAGCGGAGGGCGCGCTGCAAGTGCAGGCGGTGCGTGCGAGTGACGCGGGCGAGTACACGTGCGTGGTGACGTCACCGGGCGGGAACCACACGCGGCACGCCGTGCTCTCCGTCATCGAACTACCCTTCGCTCCCACCAACGTGCGCGCCGTGCGACTCGAGGCGTCCCAGCAACGCGCCATCAACGTCTCTTGGACGCCGGGCTTCGACGGCAACTCGCCCATACAGAAGTTCATCATTCAGAGACGCATCGTGCCGGAGTTTGGTAAGAACGAACTTTAATCTAGCGATATAGAACTGATTCTTATTGCGTAGGCAGACTTCATCTATTGTTGCCGTAGCTATTGTTTACCATCATGCCACCTGTGGTCAAGCGCAAACACATTTTGATTGAAAAGAAATAACTCAAGAAAATGTTTATAGGCTTACATCGTTTTATGATTGGTTTTGATATACAAGTTGTAGCTCGTTACAAATGCATTATCCAGCCGTATAAAAATATAATTGTCAGTGAAATCGCCAGTCAAGCTTTTAGGCCCGCGCCGAGCATACAAATTAGACAACAATGCCTTTATGACCTTGTGGCTCTCGCATAGCCTGTTTAAAATTTACATACATGTCGCAGGTCCCACTCCAGACCCGCTGCTCAACTGGGTTACATTACCTATGAATGTGTCGGCGGCGCACAGATGGGTGTTGTTGACGAGCCTGAAGGCGGCTACTTCTTACCAATTCAGGGTGTCTGCCGTCAACACAGTGGGCGAGGGACCCGCCTCCGACCCCACAGACGTCTTAACTCTACCCCAAGAAGGTAAATTTACTATAAACTAGCTTAGTGTTGTTTGGGAGTGTATTTGACATACATTATATGCTATTTAGAAAACACTGAACTTGTAAAAACAATAACGCGTAGTACTTGAAATACTAACAATGTATACTAACTCTACGTATTACTAACATTGCCAAACACCTACAATGGAAATATCGCAAGCACATTTCGGACCATAGTTACACAGTGTTCATCCGTATAGAAAGCTATAACCAACAACTAACAATAGATAATTCGCTGAAACGCTTCTTGAACATACCCTCGTATCCATCCGTATTAAATTGTTGAACACAATAAGTTATTGCATCCTAGGAACATTTATCTCCGCGCCTCGCAAGGCGGCACCTATCTAACTATATATTTATGGCATACGAGATAGACACGAGGGTATACTTGTTCCAGCACCTGTATGTTCCGTGAAATAAATTGTTGTTCTGTTTGTAAACAAGCAGCCAGCGATCTTATATGCTGCCAAGGTATGGACATAATAATGCCTGTCTCGCTAGTGTGTTGTTTTTTGTGGGCTTTTTTGTGGGCGGGTATTTAATGAGAGCTAAAAATGGTGAAACTATGGCGAGATCACGAGATATCTTTTGTCAAACATAATCATCATTAATGACGCGGATCTCGTCAAGGTTTCGAGAAGAGAAAATTGTAATGTCCTCAATACGCAACTGACAATTCTAGAAATTCAAGTCTGTTATCGGTATATGTATTTTTGCTCTCATTAGTGGCATTTTAAGGGTAAGTTTAAATCAATAGCTATGTATCAGATCATGCACTCATCACAAATTCTACTTACATCTTACATTCGAACTGCATGGAAACTCAGTATCATCCCAAGTTTCAAAAATCATTTAATGTAATCAATATTCATTGCCTTAAAATATTCGCATGTTGATATGTTTATAGACTAATATATAGTTTAGTTTTATAACATAAGAAAATATGCCAATGTTTTGACATATTTATAAAGGCATGTTTAAACTAATAACTCTACCGGTCGTAAACTATCTGTGAATATTATTTTCACATCTATGTATAACCATCGACAGCTCCTTCGGGTCCGCCGGTGGGTTTTATGGGATCTGCTCGCTCGTCCTCGGAGATCATAACCCAGTGGCAGCCGCCTCTAGAAGAGCACAGAAACGGTCATATCCTTGGCTACGTCATCCGATACCGCCTCCGGGGCTACGACAACAGCCCGTGGACCTTCCAAAACATCACCAACGAAGCACAAAGAAACTATCTCATACAAGACTTGATCACGTGGAAAGATTACAATGTCCAAATCGCGGCATACAACGATAAGGGCGTGGGAGTGTTTTCTGATAGTTACACGATCAAAACAAAGGAGGGTGTCCCAGAGGCGGCGCCCGCGAGCGTCCGCTGCGAGTCCCTCAACTCCACCGCGGTCACCGTGTGGTGGACGCCGCCTAACCCACAGGCGATTAACGGAATTAATCAGGTATGTCCGTTTAATTGTTACCAAATTCTCATTGCACAATCTAATAATGCCCTTCGCCGGCCGACTCGGCGCTCGGCGCACGGCTCGTGACTCAGTGGCTAGCTATGACGACTCCTTGACATTATCTCACGATTTTAACCTAGCGAGTGGATGAATCAATGCCTTTATTAAGAATTCTTTTAACTTACGTTACGTCATAATGTTAGGTTAGATGAATAGTTTAAACTAGAATATAAAGTCGGACTTTGTCATCTTTGACATCTTGCCAGAACTAACTAGGTCAATGGCCACGCCTAAAATTGAAAGTGTCCATACTCCATCCTGTCAATTTTGTAACTTGAAAGCTACAATACGAGAAAACACCTCAAAAAGATTCTAAAGACATATAAAAGTCGTATAAAACAAAATTCAACAAATCCAAGTTTTATTGCAGGGCTACAAAATGCAGGCGTGGAGATGGGATGAGGCTGAGAATGCAAATATCGAGCAGCGGCTGGTGAGCGTGCCGCCGAACTTGTTGGACCCTCTGACGGAACAATCGGCGGTTATAAGCGGCCTGGACAAGTTTACAGAGTATAATATCAGCGTGCTCTGCTTCACGGAGCCCGGCGACGGGCCGCAGAGCGAGTACCTCGCGGTCAGGACAATGGAGGATAGTAAGTGCTGCACTTTCTTGGACAGTGGCCTAGTTGCCATGTTTGTTGTAAAGTTGTAGGGAAGCTCAGTCTAACATGACATTTTTTCCTTATGTTTGCTGTAATTTTTGATATTATTATATACTAATATTTTTTTTATTTATTTACTATTTATTTATTTAATAGACATTTAATTTGTTATTGGGTTTAGTATTTGTAAATGTACAGACCACACACTGTACAACTTTACTATTCGAGACGTAAAATTAAAATGAAATTAAGTATGTAATCTTCACGCTTAATTTTATTCTAATCGCTTCAGCCGTTTGGATATAAAGGAGAGAGCTAACCATTAGCCCATATTTCACATAATATCAAACTTTCACACTTTATTATAGTAGTGCTAAGCCCGATTTTGTATGCGAAATAATAGTACAATTCAGTTCGCGGTTTTCGTGGTTGTCGATTACATAGTGTTAGTAACATTGTCGTGGACCACTGTACTGCAACCACAGACTATATACTCGAGATAGGTTGAGAAGAACTGGCCGCGCGAACTGAATATGCACAATATGGGCTCATTGCAGTCCGTACGCGCGAAGGAAACTTAAATTATAAAGAGTTATAACTACTATAAGCCTTAAGAAATATAGTAGATAAGATAGATAGTCCAATGCCAAACCAATCATTTAAGTATTATTTTGCACTCAAACAAAAGCAGCCAAGTTTTGGCGACAAATGATTCCGATACTAATTTTGACAGACGCCACTTCTCCTTACTTCTATGGTCTGTGACTGCAACATGATGTGGCAACATAAACTGTAACCTGATATAGTAGGTGCAGTCAAATTTCATCTAAACTTGTACCGTAGCACGCCTTCCGCGCAGCCGCCGACTGGGAATTCAAACTTTTGCAAACAAACTTTCGCCTCTGTTAATTACGTGCATAACTGTGATGGAGCAAATTTAGAAATTGAAAGTACATTAATACTGAGCACAAATCTTGAAGGAGTCAGGGAAAAAAGTCGATATCCTTTTCATATACGAGTTGCAAAAATATATAATTTAAGTTTTGTACATATAGGAAGTGATAAACAAGTAATATAACAGCGCCTTTAGACGATTTGCAATGACTATTAATATAAGACGGTTCGCTGCGAACGAATCGCTTTGTCAATCCCTACATTAATCTTTCTGTTCGATACTATCGCTTTGAAAAACCCACTTGTCTGTGGCTGCTAAAACCACGCTAAAACTGTACTCTAGTGTCGTGTATATTAGTCAGATTTCAATTACAAATGAGGACTTAAAAACATCAATATACCTAAAAATAACATTAATTTTTCAGTTCCAGACGAAGTAGGCAGCATACAGTTCGATGACATCTCCGATCGCGCCGTGCGAGTGTCGTGGTCACCTCCCAAGAAGTCCAACGGGATTCTCATCGGCTATAAACTCAGCTACCAGATAAAAGAGGACGAGCCCAGCTTCAAGGAGGAAGTGCTGCCACCTAACGTCACGAGCATCAGAGTGGAACACTTGCAGGTAGGTAGCGAACCTAAACGTACTAAGATACGAACCAATGTGGGCCATCGACGTAAAACTTTCATGAAGCAGGTAACTGTGCCAAATAAAATAATAATAACTTCACACGCACTCGTCATTAAATAATGGTTAGTAATTCAAACAATATAGTTACCATACATAGGACTATTTTCAGAAAAAACTCACAAACCACTCAAATCGCAATCAAACATGGTGTACATATGTATATTTATGCTTCAGTCTCTACCCATCTTCTAATACCGCTAACTACCTTCTGGAGTGAATTCATGCGGAAAGCCTGTCCTATACTATACTATGTCACTCTTCCAGCTAGTTTCAAATGGTTGTAAAATGACATAGTAACGAGATGGAGTAAAATTCGGCAAGTCGAGCTAGTTTGATGTTTAGCAATGTCGTATAAGTTCACATAGTCTTCGGTTTTAACTAGGTAAGCTAACCATGTTACCGTCGGCGGTGTAAAATGGTAATTTCCTTCCTGAGCGCTTGCCACATTGTTGAGTTTACTGACTATTTGGTTGCTTTGTCCCCGGATGGGATTAGGTTTTGAAGTGGAGATTATGCTTGACGAAATATTAAGTTAATAGGTTAGTTAGGAAACGAAACATATCACAGTTTTATTACAATTAAAGTAATTGTCAATTCATTATAGTTCAAGTTACTTATGTCGTAGCTATTGATGGAATGAAATTTCACACTTATTTGTATAAATATATATTTCAAATATCATTGTTAAAGAAAGGTTTTTAGCGCTCGAGATTACAAATAAATTAAATCGACAAACATAGGAATCGTTAATTTTACTTTACATGATATACATATGTACATATGCATACAAATTAGGAATCGAGATACTATTCTCAATATTCAGTACTTCTAATACAAGTGAATAATAGAATAATAGAAATTTATTCACCTTATAACATCTCGTTACATTGGGCAAGTCAATTTACATTTTTTCTTAATTATATGGTACATACCTACTTAAATTAAATTAGATTTACTTACTAAACTTATATAACAATTTGGTCATACATAAATGATGATTCTGTCAAAGGCAATCTCATGTATTCGTTCAGTGTATAAAATGGGTTGTTAAGAAAGAAGTTTTTAATAATGTTCTTAAAAGCGTTCGGAGGCAAGTTAATTAATCTATGTGGCAGTTTATTAAACATACAGACTTTATTATAGATTCCTTGTTTTTGTACTTTCTTTAATCTGTTATTTGGTAACCTCAATGCGACTATATTCCTTAGTTTGTAATGGTTATCTTTTTTCAGCAGGGACTTTTCATTATAGATCTCCAGTAAAGATGTGTAAATATACAGAGATATAACAGTCATAAGTCTTTGTTCTTTAAAGTGCTGCTTGACCGGAGCGCGTTTTCTCAGGCCAAGCATTGTCCTAACTACTCTTTTCTGAGCTCTAAGTACTTTTATTATTTCTGATGAGTTTCCCCATACTGTGATGGCATACCTTAACCGTGATTGTACATATGCATAGTTTACTGATTTAATTGAGGGTTCATCCAGTAAAGGCTTTAGTTTAAATAGGGCAAAGTGTTTGCTTAGTATGGGGTATGGGGCTAGATGGCGCTGTGTGAAATGTCCTGAATAACATCTACTTGTCATATTGCAGGCGAGCACCCACTACCAGTTCTGGCTGTGCGCCATGACGGCGGTGGGCGCAGGCCCGCCCCGCGGCGCCACCATCCAGTCGGGCGTGGAGCCCGTGCTGCCGGCAGCGCCCCGCAACCTGGCGCTGTCCAACATAGCTGCCTTCTCCGTCGTGCTGCAGTTCACGCCCGGCTTCGATGGCAACTCTTCCATCTCACTGTGGACTGTGCAGGTAATAAGCGAAAGTGATCAGCAACGACCATCAGAATTCTATTACTTTCATTCGTAACAAATCATAAAAGTATTTGCTATTATATTCTTCTCTAAGATTTTTTTTAACAAGAATCCAGACTCCATACATTGAAATAAGCAATGCTACAATCCTACTCTACTTTCAGGCTCAAACTGCCCGCAACACGTCCTGGGCTACGATCTACGAAGTCAGCGCTCCTGATGCAATCTCCATCCTAGTGACAGACCTCGTTCCCTTCACCACATACCGCCTGCGTCTGATCGCCACCAACGTGGTGGGGTCTTCGCCCCCGTCGGAGCCGTGCAAGGAGTTCCAGACCATACAGGCGCCGCCCCGACACCCGCCCAAGAATGTCACCGTGCGAGCTGTTAGCGCCAATAACCTGCGTGTGCGGTGGATTGTGAGTACTCTCAAATTTTTGCTAATACATATAAATAATCTTTGTCTTAGTTTTTCCTTCAGGGTTGGTGTATTAATATCTATATATTGATGTCTTTAAAGATCCGGTCTAATAGTTCCCTACTAATTTTAAGCACACATCAGTAGCTAACTAAATGTTAAAGTCGAGCGATTAATACAATATCTACGATATTTTATTTACAAACTTAAAATACCAAAGTAACTAACATCGAAATACAACAAAAAAAATATTCATACTTTTGATTACTACGACACACTTTTCTACACATAAAATAAAATAAACTACCACCATTTCCACTTCCAGCCGCTCCAACAAAGCGAGTGGTACGGCAACCCCAAGGGGTACAACATCACGTACCGGCGGGGCGGCACCAACGACTCCCTGCACAGCATCATAGAGGACCACACCGCCAACTCGCACGTACTGTCCGCGCTGGAGGAGTGGGCCGTGTATGAGATACGCATGACGGCTATCAATGAAGTGGGCGTGTCCGCGGAGAGCCCCACGGCGTACGAGAGGACTAGGGAAGCTGGTTAATGAGTTTTTTTTTTTTTACTTTTATTTGTTTACAAATAAATCTTTATATCGTTTTTTGATACAATATAGGCTGATGCTTGACTACAAGAGTGATGTTAAAAAACTTTACATTTTACGATCTAGCAATTTAAGAAGAAACTGATTAACTCATGACTTAAAACTGAAAAAATATAGTCAGAACAGATAAAATAAATAGACGGCATGGATTTCCATTATTTGGCTGTTTGCAAGTTGTTGCTTGTCTGAAATCTTCGCAAATACCTTAGGGGAGTAGCTGATTATTTTGCGGTTAAATCAAGCATTTAATATCACATGGACATTACTGATAAAAATCAAAATAAAAGATTTTATTTACGTTTAAATATATATTTTTCTTATCCATAACTTTGTTACAGTACCATCACAAGGACCAACGAACGTATCAGCGAACGCCACGTCATCAACAACAGTAGTAGTTCTCTGGGGCGACATCCCCGCGCAGGACCAGAACGGTCTCATCGAAGGCTACAAGGTGTGCTACGCGGCCGTCACGCCGCCCCCACGACCCGAGCATAAGAAAATCGAGTGTCAGTCCATACCTTCGAACCAGACGCATACAGTGACGCTCACGGAGCTGAGGAAGTATGTCGTGTATCAGATACAAGTGCTCGGGTACACGAGGTTGGGGGATGGAGCGCTCAGCGACCCGCCCGTCACTGTCAGGACGTATGAAGATAGTGAGTATTGTACTAATATTATAGTCATAGTCATTTATTCATATCAGATATTTGATACATGTCACAGAAAAACAAATAAATTGCATCAATTAAAATTAATAGTATAATAGACGGAATTGTGTGAAAATGGTTGGAAATGGTGATATTATATATAATGGTATTAATTAATATGACGAATAGAAACAAAAGCAAATATTGCGAGTGAATGTGTATTTGTCCTTTCTTAGCGTTCAAGGGAACAGTTCAAACAGAACTTAAACATCTGATCGTATACTATAAGTGAATTAAAAAGCTAATTCATATGGAAATCAAAGAAAACCTGTGTTAAAACAGTCTACATGTTATATTGGTGTTAGTTTGTATAGTTACATCAGCAACTAGAATCGGCATTCAGACTAAAAACAGCAAAATTTAAACTAGATTGAAATTACACTGTAAATAATTTAGCATTTTTTTTCTTTTATCACATTAGTTATGTTTTAAAAATGTAAGATAAGATAACAGTCAGTAAATAAAACTTTCTTGAGATCACATTGAACCTAATTTAGCCTAATTATTTGTCCAGCCCCCGGCCCGCCATCCAACGTGTCGTTCCCGGACGTGACGTTCACGACGGCGCGCATTATCTGGGATGTTCCGGAGGACCCCAATGGAGAGATACTCGCGTATAAAGTCACCTACCACCTCAACAGCACCTCGCAGCACATGTTCTCAAGGGAGTTCTTGCCGTCGGATAGAACTTTCAGGTAAATAAAAGTATTTATTTTGTTAACAGTAATCATATTATGTTCTTTCCATTGTCCTGATGCAATATCTCTCTTGACTCCGCAAAACTAATGATGCATTATAAGATACATAATATATATATTTTTATATTATAGCTGAAAGTGTCCTAGCCTCCTACCTGGATAACTGTTCATAAGCTGTCTTTATTCTCAATTTAATACTAAACAGTTGAAAAAATAAATTTAATTCACATAAGAGTAGTTAGTCGGTTAGTTAGTTTATATGTAAACGGCAATAATTTAATTTAATTTGAACGCAAATTAGTAAAAACATTAAAGCTTTATGTATGTATTTTAAACATATGAAATACCTTCCAGGGCCACGGAGCTATCCTCCGAGCAGTACTACCTGTTCTCCGTGACGGCGCAGACGCGGCTCGGCTGGGGCACGACGGCGCGCGCGCTCGTGCTCACCACAGTTAACCGCGCCGCGCCCGCGCCGCCCGCCAAGCCCAACATAGCGCGCTCGCTGCTGCAGCCGCACCATATTACCTTCTCTTGGACGCCCGGTGACGATGGATATGCGCCTTTACGGTAAGAATATATCATTATTTGTACTAGTTAAAACCATGTTTGCACAAGACTAATTCAGAGCAATATCACTTACAGTTTTCATAATAGTCTCGGACATGTATGATGTAAATATTTACGAATTTTATTCGTGTTTCTAAAGCCGATTTCAACAATTTCACATATTTATATACAAGAAGAATTTAGTAACCATCCTATTGAAACGAAGTCTAAAAGAAAACTGCTCTTTAAAAATATTATTATAGTAATGGTTTTAACAACTTCAAATATACGAATGAAGAGAAAACACACTGTTACAATATGTTATGCACATACAAGCGTGCGGTTAAACTTTGCTGCAATTGGTCAACAAACGTAAATGAGTTGCATTTTCCTCTCGCATTATTTGCAGATACTACACAGTACAGCAGAAAGAAGACGGCGCTACTTGGCAGGCGATCCCGGAGCGCGTGGACCCCTTCGCCACCTCCTACACGGCCGAGGGCCTGAAGCCCTTCACAGCGTACCAGTTCCGGATCAGAGCCACGAACGACATCGGACCCAGTCGGTACAGCAACGCCACGGAGACTGTGCGGACTTTGCCAGCAGGTTAGGAGAATACATATTTTTGTTTGTCTTGTTTAATAAAAAACGTGTTTTCTATTTATATGTATGTTAATTTCAAAAGACATTTAATTTTACAGTTATTATTTGGGGTTCTATATACTATCCAACATATTATAATAACAAATGATGGTGATTGAATGATAAAGTTTACTTCAGTCTTCTTTTCTTTCTCAGATGGTTTTACGACGAATAAATTACAGATATTGAGGCATGAACCACACGTACGAAAACAAAATATAAATAAGTACATGTTTAATGTCACAATCCGGTTTCAATTCAGAATGTTCTGGTCTTCCGTTAAGACCGGCAAGTGACACAATACATAGTCGAAGTAGTAATTTATGTGATTGACTGGCCTGTTAGCTTAGTTGGTAGTGGCTCTGCCTTCTAATCTAAGGGTTGCGGGTTCGATTCCAGCGTGACACAAGTATTTATGAATTTTAAAATTTATATTTACTTGTGTTGGGTCTGGTCGTTTGTATGTATAATAAGTATAGTATTTACAAAAGAAAAGTATATATATGTATTATATCCGTTATCTAGTACCCACGACACAACACAAGCGTTTGCTTAGTGTGGGCTAGATGGCGCTGTGTGCAATGTCCGGGAATATTTATTTATTTATGTTCCCTCCTCCGCAGCGCCCAGCAAGGCAGTAGAGAAGCTGCGCGTGGTGCCGATCACGCCGAGCAGCGTGCGCGTGCAGTGGGCGCCGCTGGGCGAGGCGGCGTGGAGCGGCGACGCGCGCACGGGCGGGTACCGCCTGCTCTACCAGCCGCTCACTGACTTCCCCACCGCGCTGCAGCACCACATGAAGCTGGACGTGCCTGGCATCAAGGTATTTGTAGATAAACTTTATATTCAATTTTAAAATGTATATCCGTAGTAAGTAAACACTAGTACACAGTATTTATAGATAAACTGTTCATAGCCACTATAACGTCACTTGTCAATCTATAAAATTGGTAAAAAAAAAAACACGGGCGTCATTTTAGAATATGATACCCGCGCACGTGCACTATTTCTAACAATATAATATGTTTTTCAAAAGATCTAGAATTCTACATGCATATTTCTGTATGAGTTACATAAATTATACTGATATTTGTATATTTATTTCTAATTCTGTATGTCCCATTGACAGAGCGAAGAAGCAGTCCTGACCGACTTGTCGGTGGACCGCAACTACGAGATCAGCGTGTGCGCCGTAAACTCGCAGGGCGCGGGCCCCGCCGGCACCCCCGCCGTGGTGTGGGTGGGGGAGGCGGTGCCCACCGCGCCGCCCGGGGAGGTGGCGGCCGAGCCGCTCTCCCCCACCGAGGTGGCGCTCAGCTGGCGCGCGCCCGCCCGCCCGCATCAGAACGGGGACCTGCTGGGGTACAAGGTAATTCATAAAAATAAATGTAGAAATATTTTTAAAAGTTATTACAAACCTGCTATATCGCTGTTTGTTCACATCAGACCGACAGTACATCGTGAATTTTGGTATGATGATTAGTACAAGGGCCTGCGAGTGACGTAGTCTGCTTTTGCCAAACTGCGGTACAACTAGGGGCAAATCGCGAGTATTTTTGTAATCATTCCATAATGCAAAATAAGTTAGTGTTTTTGTCGTTACTAGCTTCTAAAGCTGTTAAAATAAAATGATTGAGTTGATACATACAAAACATGATATAGTAAAACTTGAACAGGCTTTTAACCACCTATATTTTTTAATAAATATGCTATACAAATATGTAACAGAATATGTGTCTGTTCTATCTGTCTTCTAGATATTTTACCTGATGACGGAGTCCCCCGAGGAGGCGGAGGCAGGGCGGCGCGCGGAGGAGGAGACGGAGGTGGTCCCCGCCTCCGCCACCAGCCACTCGCTCGTCTTTCCTCGACAAGTTTCACGCAGTACCGGATACAGGTACATACAAGCACCGCTTCTATTACTTCTTGGTTAAGTGACCGAATCGTAATGTATTCTAGGGTTACTACAAGTAATTACGAATTTTAAAATTTGGAATTACTTGTGTCGAGTCTGGTCGTTTCTAGTATGTATTTAGAAAAGAAAAGTATATAAGTTTTTATATCCGTTATCTACTTAGTATTCACGACACAAGCGTTTGCGTAGTGTGGGGCTAGATGGCGCTGTGTGCTATGTCCCGAAATACTTAAATAAAATAAATAAATAAATATTTCAGGACATATCACACAGCGCCATCTAGCCCCATACTAAGCTTACGCTTGTATCATGGGTACTAGATAACGGATATAATACATATATACTCTTCTTTTGTAAAATACATACTTATTATACATAGAAAACGACCAGACTTATTTATATATTTTATTAGTAATGTGATCTCCATCTATGAATACAATCCCTGTACATTTATTAACATTACAATTATTTTATCTTCCAGGTGCTAGCGTTCAACCCGGCGGGCGACGGGCCCCGCTCGAGCGCAGTGCTGGTCCGCACACAGCAGGGCCTCCCCTCCCCCCCGCGCAACATCACCTTCACCGACATCACCATGAACAGCCTGGTGGTCACGTGGCTGCCCCCGCGCCGCAGGAACGGCCTCGTGCACTCCTACCTCGTCACATACGAGACTATCGAGCAAGACGAACGTAAGTACTGGTTTTATTTTTTAAACATACATACTTTTATGTATTATTAGATCGCCCAGCAAATATTCCTATATGTACTATACTCAGTAATAGGAATTGTGAGTTGTTACTGATCAATCCATACTGTGTCATCTACTCTAGATATTCATTTCAGGTTCTAGGTTTTAGCATTATCAGAATAGACGCATGACACAAATTGTAGCTCTGTTGTGACTTGAAAAAGGAAGAACCAAACAGACAAATCCATTTTGACTTAGATTCAATAATGGTATTTCAGTTCGATAAAAAGATAAACATTCATTTATTTGCAAGATGTAGTTGTGTTACATGATGGT
>OZ026812.1:6575323-6677977 GCA_964023185.1 Macaria liturata | reverse complement strand
CTTAACGACTGTCGTCATGCGATACACGGAACGCCTAAATGGAAAGTCACTTTTTGCTCACCCATCGAAGGACTGACCGCAACGACAATTGCTTAATATTGACTGCTGGCTCAGCTATGGGCGTTTCATAAATTATTATAACGCAATAAATAATTATTTCCCTAGGCGCACTTAATGAGCTTATTGGCGCAAACCCTGATGTGGACATTGTCAGTGATACTTGAAGTGAAATATTGGGACAATGTTTACAGTATTGTGAAAAAGCGTGCTATCGTGTATCAACTTATTATGATACAAACATTGTGACATCTATATGAATAATTTTATTGTTGACTTTGCATTTTACTTTTGTGTTGTATTATGATTTAATTTCGATTTTTTTGTACATTAGTAGTAGAATTTAATTTGATTTGTATAAATATATCATTAGGGTAATTCACATTTTGGCGGTTCTTATTATGAAAATAAATAAATAAAATAGATTTTATAGAGCCATAACATGTTATAAGTGCGTTACTGCTGTTACCTGCTCACAGCCTCGCCCCTCGGCGTAGGTAGCTGTGGAAAACTACTGGTCCAAATCCATATAGATAAGAATAAACAAAAAAAAAAAAAAGTTTCGTTCAGTCACCGACACGACGAAGAAGAAGAAGAAGTGCGTCCACTCACGTCATCGAAGTTGTACCGCTCGACGGAGGCGAGCACGGTGCGGCGCGGCGCGTTCCCTCCGATGGCGTAGAGGTGGTGGTCGAGCACCACGGCGGCCAGCTGCGAGCGCTCGCGCAGCATGGGCGCCAGCGCGCGCCACGAGCGCGCCGCCGGCGAGTAGCACAGCAGGTGCCGCGTGTGCCGCCACGCGTGCGTGCACCCGCCCACCACGTAGATCAGACCTGGCACGCGGTATTAACTCATTCTCATATGTCACTTATCACTATCACTTCATAGTCTGTTAGTTTAGCTATATTATTATTTTTAAGTTAGTATTAGTACATTTTCAGTTTAGTGAACTTATATCAATAAATAAATAAAAAATAGTATAGAGCAAAGTCGCTTCCCGCGCCTGTACCTATGTCTGTATGTAATATGTACGTTTGTATGCTTAGATCTTTAAAACTACACAACGGATTTTAAAGCAGCTCTTTTAATAGATAGATTGATTCAAGAGGAAGGTTTATATGTATAATGACACGTGCGAAGCCGCGGGCAAAAACTAGTAAATATAAAAGCTTTTTATATTATCGAAGTTACCCTTAATTATCAGCGCCCACAGCTTTCTCTATCCTTGTGCTGACCTCATCCGTAAACGTTGCATTTAAATATAACTTAACACGTGCGCTCGTTATGTGAGTTATATTTGTAACTATTGTCAATTTCAAAGTGAGGATGGAAGTAGTAGTTTTTTCATTAGATATGTTAACTCGCACACTTTTTGATTGATTGCAATAAACATAATAAAAAACAGAAACATTAAAAAAACTTGCATAATCAGGTAGATAGATTATTTTTTTATTGTTGACACATATTAAAAAACAGTACATAAAACAAATTAATTAATTAGTGCCATAACTATATGTATAACATAACCTCATTACTAAAAGCGGTTTCTTAAAGGCACCTTTACTTGTATTAGTGTCGAGTCGACTTACCTTGGTAAGTGACGACGCCCATCCCGAAGCGCGGGTCGGGCATGCGCCCCACGATGGCCCACTCATCCGTGAAGGGGTCGTAGGCCTCCACCGACGCCCCCATGTCCGACCCCACCCAGCCCCCGAGCGCGTACAGCTGGCCGTTCCACGTCGTCATACCGAACTCGCAGCGCGCCTCGTTCAGAGCAGCTATGTCGCTCCATTTGTCAGTCTGGAAATATTATGAACATTTTTAAACAAATGTTATTGAGAATTTCTTGTAAAATATGTTGGGTTGAGTCCTGATTTTCGTCAATATCATTGAGTGGTTCCATTCACAATAACACGAAACGAAAGCAGTTATCGTTATTGTTTTAGTAATTTATCGTGGGTCTTTTTTAAATTATTTTTATGAACTCTAATAGATACCCGTTTTCACAGCGTAGATTCATCATATTAAAGTAGCCTACGAGTATTATAGTGCTAAGCCGGCGTCGAATCTATCAACATACAAAAATTTAAATCACAACAATGCAGTCATTGGAGCATTTGTTTTTGTAAAAATATTTTTTTAAGACAGTTTTTTCGTGATCGGAAGCTACCTGTGGGTCGTAGCACTCCGCGTTGGCGAGTATCCTGGAGCCCTGCTCCCCGCCCACGGCGTACACGCGGCCGCCCAGCATGGACACGCCGGGCTGGATGCGCTCGATCGTCATCGGCGCCATGTCCTCCCACTCCCTGCAACACGCCATATAAACATGTTATTTATACATGGAATTAGTAAACAAATATTCTGGGACATCTGTTGGTCCGGGTTGCAGGCTCGATTCCAGCATGACACACGTATGAATTTAAAAAAATGATGGATACTAGATATACGTAGACTATATAAACTTATTTAACATTTATCGAGATAAATGGCGGGTGGCGTTAATTCGAGATTGGAAGTGGCCTGTCAAGACCACAGACAGACTAAGGTCACAGACCTTATCTTACCAAGTACCGACTAGAAATCACCATTATCCGTCGCTATAATATTTTGTATGTGTGTGTAGTCCTAGTTACTATAAAAAGTAAAGTGCAAAGCCAAAACGAGTTTAGTTTAGAATAAAACGCACACAGTATTTTAATATTGTAAGCGTAAATGCACTTACTTTTTATGCAGATCATATTTAAGCACAGAGGAGAGGTAGAAGTCGTTGGAGCCCGGTCGCTGGTCGCTGCTGGAGCCGCCCACCACCAGCAGCACGCGGCGCGCGCGAGCTCGCGGCTCCGCGCCCAGCGGCACCAGCGCGCCGCGACCTGACTTCTGCAACACCATACAATACACAATGTATCATAAATCATATTTTTATTTATTTTACGGCATCGCACCGTACGGGGCAAGTCAATTTACATTTTTTTCACTTATTCCGTATTTCTTATCTTCTCCTACTTAGTCGTATTCCTCATTACTGAGGGTCTTGACTCTCCCTCAGAATCAATTCGTTAGGGGAGTTCTCTTGGGCAGAAACATCGTGGTGGGGGCCCAGGTCCTTCCACGGATGACACATTGCCTTGGATTTTGTGGTCCTCAGACATTTTGGTTTCCTCAGGATGATGAATGTATCTTCTAATTTGATCATTTCTTTGCTGCCTATAAGTTTAGTAAGTTTATTAACAAAAAATGCAACAAACTTATGAATTTGACTATTACCTGCAGCATCTCTTGCTTTATTTCGGGTTTAAGTTCTATTCCAAAAATCACGTCGTCCGCACACAGGTGCAGTACGAAATACCTTTAGACTGGTTTTACATATAATTGCCATTGAATACCTACTTAATACAGAAAGTAACTGTGTTGGTTAAGGTTTATTGTACAAAGAATTGTGTTGGTTGAAAATTGTTCTTGAGTGATGTGGGGTATCCAATTCACTTAATCAAAAGTCAATAAATATTAGCAAATAAAAGTTTGGCTATCAAACTAACGCATGTTACATAATGTTGCATATACGGTAATCTAAAACACACCAGTTAAGCACACATTTTGATTAATAAAACAAAAAAATACACCAGTACTTACATTTTGATGCTAAAACAAAAATAATCCAACAACATACCATATCAAGTCTGACAGTTTTCAAGGCGACAGCTAGAGAAGGGTCTTTGACTCCCTTAACAGATTCGTCGAGTACTTCCGGCGGTATGAGCGGCAGGCGGACCTGGCTGAGCACCTCGAAGCAATGTCTTCTGCGGCCTATCGAGTCGTGCTCCAGCCATCTCAGGGCTGGGTATAGAACCTGCAATTTAAATAAAATAAATAAAAAATAATATAAGAAATTTCTATCAGGCTTAACCCATAGTTACTAAAACTAATTTGGACACTGTAAAGGCATTTTGACATTGTAATTTAAGAGTAGGCAAAGTTATTGTAGATAGAAGTAGCAGCTAGTTTATAAACTTAGTTGGATATGAGCGAAAATAATCACAACTGACAGGATTGGAACTTGCATCATTCTGGAAACACGCCATTTAAGCACTATACCAGCCGTCACGGCCACCTCAATGCCAAGCGCGATAATCCACACTCATTTCCAATAACGGCAAATAAAAAGTAGTTAATGGCAGGAGGATTATACAATTGAAAATTATGAATTTATAATTTACAGTCTGTCTGCTTACTCAATTTACAATAATAAAATATTGTAATATATTTCACAACGAGATCGAAACGGCAATCTGTACAGAACAACTAGTTTTAATGACAAAGCGCCCGTAGTTCAGCTAGCGGAGCGGAGGACCGCGTCGACCATTGCTTAACATGCGATTACCAATGTTAAGCAATGGTCGACGCGGTCAGTCCTTTGATGGGTGACCGAAAAGTGGCATTCCATTTTGGCCGCTTCCGTGGGTCGAATGACACGTTAAATTGTAGGTACCGGCTGTTTGTCTAGTACGGCAGTCGTTAAGCCATGTCAGGGACCCTTAGGGTGGCTTCATAAACTCTCAACACCAGAGTTGGCCACTCTCATTCGATAAGAAGAAGAAGAATGACTCCAAAATCAAATATCACATATATTGTAACTGACCTGTGCCTCACTATCAACCTTGAGTTGTTCGGAAGACAGGAGTGTGATAAGCTGAGGCAGAGGCAGCTCGAGGAGCTCCTCCCCGCGAGACACGACGCTCCAGTTGGCCTGCGCGTGCTCCAACGCCTCTTTGGAAAGCTCAGTGCAGTTGTGCGCTTCTGCAAACCTGGAACATTAAGATCAGATTGAGAGTTGTCAGAACTGGAATTAGCCAACACCAGCAGTCTGCACTGTATGGGATTGACATAATAATTAATTATTATTAATATGATATATTAATTAATGCCTATTGCTCGCTGTGCTGCGCGCGCGCACATGTACCTCGCAGTATGCGCTGTCTGCTCAAGCCAATAGATTGTTCAACGCAATGATTGCTCAGAACAGAGACATAGATGTGTTCTGTTCTAAATACAGGAAATTTCGTTGTGAGTGTTGTAGTTTTATAAGTAACAAAGTGTATAATATGTTTTACCCAAATGATTTAGCATTATTGAAGTAATTGGCTTAATGTATGTGTTGGCTTAAGCTGTTAGTACATAAGTAAATGTAATAAATAAATAAATTATTAGTCTATCTATCACTAAGAAAAAAATTGTTACATGTCTAAGGGTGCAGATTTTGTTATGTACATAAAATGTTATAATGAGAGTGATCAACTTGTGCAATACTTTACAAATATTAGATTAGTCAGATTAGATTTATCAAACTACCACAGGCTTCTCTGATATATGTACTATATAGATATATACTTTACTATATTTTATCTACACTAATGTTGTAACATTCTACTTATGTTTCCAATACTTGACTTATAACGGAACTAGTTCTATCAGACCACACAGCCCAAATGTTTCACTGTCCGGTTAAAAAAAGTTACTCCATGAAATACTGGTTTAAATTTATCAGAGACTACAGTGAAGAAAACATTATAAAGTTCATTAATGCCCTCAAAAACTTGACCTTCAGTGACGTTTTCTTACTCAATGATCCAGAAGAAGCCTTTAAACAATTTCATGAACTCTTCAAATTATTTTATGATCTGTGTTTCCCTCTTACAAAGATTAGGATTGCCACTACCAAAAACACAAGATGGATAAGCAAAGGTATTAAAGCATGTGCGACCAAAAAAAGACAACTTTTATGGAAAATGAGACATACACATTCAGTACAAGACAAAGAAAAATTCAAAGGGTACACACGACGATTTAGAAAAATAATAAAACTTACACAGAGAGCACAAAATAATTACAGAATTCAAACAGCAAATAATAAATCTAAAGCAGTTTGGGATGTAATTAATAGCCGGAAGAGCAATAATATTCCTCCAGAAGAAATCGCATTGATTAAACATAAGGACATTATAATAACTAAACCTACAAGCATAGCAGAGACATTCTATAATTTCTATATAGATGACATCTCTCTAAATAATGACGATAAAATTAATAAAAATACTTTGACATACAATAATTACAAATCCTGCTTTATGACACCTACTGATCCGTATGACATTCTAAAAATTATTAAATTATTAAAGAACAGCCATAGCACTGGTTACGATGGCATATGTACTAAAATAATCAAGCGCGTTTCTACTATAATTGCTCCAGTTGTCAGTCACATTGTGAATCTCTGTCTCGAAACGGGTATCTTTCCTAGTAGCCTAAAAACGACGATAGTAACTCCAGTATTCAAGAAACAAGATAAAACAGATATGAATTTCTACCGGCCTATAGCGCTAATCCCTATCTTTGCCAAAATCTTCGAAAAGGTCTTGTACAATATACTGAATGAATACTTTGAAGATAATAATATATTCGTGGACAATCAATATGGTTTCCGTAAAGGGAAGTCCATTAATATGGCGATTAATGTGTTCCTGAAAAAGGTTTATGAAGGATTAGAAGAAAAGAAGCAAGTCACTGCATTATATATGGATATGACAAAGGCCTTCGACCACGTAAATCATGAGAAATTATTACAGAAAATAGAAATTTATGGCATAAGAGGTAATACACTAAATTTAATGAAATCATATCTTAAAAACCGAATCCAATATACTGAAATAACTAGAATATGCCCGAAAACAGGAGAGGCCATAAAATTTCGCTCAAATCCCCGTACTGTAATACGTGGAGTACCTCAGGGGAGCATACTTGGACCGCTTCTATTTCTTGTATACATCAACGACTTCCCGAATGCTATAACGCACCCGATGATACAGTTCGCTGATGATAGCACGGTTTTGTATATAAGCAATAAAAACACTCAAGAAACTGAAATCAATAAGTCACTCCATGACATAATCAACTGGCTAAGAAGCAATAATTTACAGATAAATCTAAGCAAAACAGTGTACATGACATTTAGATACAAAAACACTAGGACTGTGCCACTACAAATAAAATACAAAAACGAACTCATCCAAGAAGCAACAGTGACAAAAATTTTTGGGTATACATATTGACTCCAATTTGACATGGACAACCCATATCCAACGGACATGCAACAAACTGAACCAGTATGCGTATGCTCTATATCTACTTAAGAAAGTTGCAAATATACAAACCCTATTAACAGCTTACCATGCTTATGCGAGTTCAACGTTAAAATATGGGGTTCTGTTTTGGGCAAATGCAACAGAAAAGGAAGTTGCTTTTAAAGCACAAAAGAAATGTGTTCGTGCAATCTGTGGACTCAGCCAGACCGAATCATGTGCCCCACAATTCAAAAATCTCAAAATCTTGACTCTTCCATCAATATACATATATGAAGCATCACTTATGACAAGGAACAATCTGCATAAATATAAAATACTAAAAAGCTCAAGATATGACAACAGACTCTGCACAGAAAAACATAGAACTGTACAATATGGAAACAGCATTTTCAATATGGGCAAAAAAATATACAACAAGCTCCCTGCGACCATCAAAGAAATCAAGTCTGATGCTATATTTCAAAAACGACTCAGAGTGTTTTTATTGGAAAAGTGTTATTATTCCATAAAATTATTTTTGAACGATGAAACTATTTGACATTTATGATGTACCTAATTTTAATTGATTTTTCTGGCATTTAAATTTAAATTAATATTCATACTTTGTGAAACCAATTTGCACGCCCTATGGGTGAGAATGTAGCGGTCAATATCTTATTTTTGAACAACTCTGTAAAACCTATATTCTGCAAATAAATGATTTTGATTTGATTTGATTTGATAATTACTACTGTTATAGCGCAGACAACAAAACACTCAATTTAAGCAATTTCACATGATGGTATAATATCCACATCGATATCGTAATATCTCATTATAACATCAATAAAACGCGACCAACCTGATTGCAGGGCAAATCAGGTTGGTCGTGTTTTATTGATGCGCGCAGCTGCGCTCTCATTGGTTAGATTTTAATGGCGGCAAATTACTGTGACAATACACATACGCGTGAATTTAACTCTTGTTGTTTGATTAATTGCATTAGTGAAGATAAAGTAGTGTATGCAACTGCATATAACACGGGTATTAAAACACTCGTTACTATTATGAAACTCGCTGCGCTCGTTTCATAAACTCACACTCGTGTTTTAATACCCTTCATTATATGACAGTTGCATAAACTACTATTACAAAACCGCCTAACTTTCCAGTTTATTTTTGTTACATGCTTTGTGTTAAACACTAAAATTCTGGTGATGTGGTGTGGTATGATTATACAAAACAGGCTTGAAAATTAAAAGAAGTTTTTATGCAATAAAAGTTACCTGTAAATTCCTAAGCAATTAGAAGGATGCAGTTCTCTCTTGAGGAACTCCCCACACCCTGACACCAGCTCGCTCAGCTGCAGCATGTCTGCTGCTATTAGCAAGTGTTGTACTGTTTGTTTGTCTATTACTACTTCTCCTGGAATACACAAAAAGTTCAAAGTAAGTACTGTTACTGACCAGAAACAACAATATTATTATCACCATGATATAATGTTAAAAGTTGTTTGATAGTAAAAGCTAGCTCAATCAATTTTTATTTATACAAAACTGTATACAGTCTGTCATTTGACTACCAATTTACATAAAGCAACATCCAGACAAATAACAAGATATAAAAGTGCACACTTTTATTTTGTTGTTGGCACAGAGACTTATTATCCTTAAATTAACTAAGTTAGGTACCTACATATTTACATTACATATCACATCATTCATAAAATATATGTATGCAAGTTAAATGATAATAATATTTATTTTGATATAGAGTTTACAGTTTCAAACCCTCAACACAAGAGAAATTTTTACCTGTATAAATAAAGTCTATAATTTTTGGCAATATGTCGGGTGGCACAGTGGGCAGTGCTACATGTTCTTTCAGGCTCTCTTCTAGCCCCACACTGAACATGGCATCAAAGTACTCACTGCTCGCCGCCAGCACCACTCGGTGAGCCTGGAATTAGTAACAGTTATATACATTTTGTTTCTATTTTTAAATTGACTATCTAATCTAATCTATCCCCTATACAGCTTAAATAATTGTAAACAAATAATTATGCAATTTTAATTGGTAATCAGATTATTTTTTTAGTTAAAATTATATTAATGTTTTACAAGACGAGACATGATTGATGCCAACTCTTATTATTAATGTAATAAGTTTGTTGTAAATGATATCTATCTATTATTACTTTTAATAGAGCTATACATGCATTAGAGTTCTAAATAAAACTGCATTCTTGAGACAAAGAGATTAATACAGATGTGTTCAGGAGTTTCTTTAACCACCTGTCACACTTGTAGAACCAAGATGAGTCAGTCAAACTACAATTAGCCATTTCACTGTTTCTTTATAAAACAATGTAATCATTGCTTTTTCAAATATATTCTACAAAAATATTATTGTTGAACTACCTACTTTTAGAATGGCAATAAATCATTACTATCACAGGACTTTAAATAAACAGGATAATATGATTCCCTAAAATGGTGATGGACCAAATTTTGGCGTCAACAGGCAGGATGTTATTTTCATTGTTTGTTATATATGGCTGCAATTCACCCTTGACTTGACGTACTACATATAGTTTCATGATTTAGGTCGTCTGTAAGTCGCTTATTCAAATCTAGCGAGAAACGAGCTACTGAAAGGAGTAGCTAATGTTGTAACATGAGCAAAGACTTGGTTATACCTTTATCTTAGTATCCCCTGATATTAATTCGATATCACAAAACCTCCCATCTCGTTTTAGGTGCAATAAATTGGCTGATATTTTGTCTGTGTATTCGTAACATTTGTACGTGCGGGATCCATCTTTATTAGCTGGTCTATCAAATGAGTTCATGGTATAGGTTTTTTATCTTATTTATCTTCACTAAGATATTCATTAAACTTTGTTTTGAGATTAAATGAATGTAAAAAACTAGAAATAAAATATTGGGTGAGACACATCACAACAAACTTGCAACAAAACAACTTCCAAACGTCAAAATTGACGTGTGGTGTCATTTTTGCACTAATACCAACATAACAGTTGTACTTTCACTTTTAGAGATGAGATTTCATCAAATCTGAAATAAACAACGGGGCCCCATCTATGCCATGTCACACCCATGATTCTTTCTCTGTGCGAGTTTGCTCTATGATGGATGACCAAAGTCTTCAAAGCCTCGAGCATCAATGGATTGAACGTCAAAGCTTCAAAGTAATTAGTTTGTGAGTTTGTGACTGTCAATTGTCATTCTTCTGTTTTTGTTTTGGCTTGGGAATGGGAAGGTCTACATCTTGATAATTATTTTTAAGATTTACCCTAAATTAATTAATATTGCCTCCCAAGGAATTATTTAAAATGTTAAACAAAGTTGAACTTTCTTCAGACGTTGCACTTGTTTGTATGCAACATGCATTATCTACTGAAAAAGAAGAGATTATGGGACTTCTCATTGGTGAAGTAGGTTGACAAAATACTATAACTCTATTTATATTATTTGGTTAAAAGACTTTCCCAATTGTAGAGCTGAGAACATACCGTGGTTCTCTACCATACAATCACCTAACCTTTATAATTTTCAGGTCCACAACAATGGTTCTTTAGTTTCTATTGTGTCATCTGTAATATTAAGAAGACTTGATAAGAAACCAGATCGTGTAGAGATATCTGAAGAACAGTTGGTTCAGGCTACATTAAAAGCTGAAGAATTAGCAACAGAGTTAGGAAGGCCATTACGGGTAGTGGGCTGGTATCACTCCCACCCCCACATTACAGTCTGGCCATCACATGTTGGTATGTATTGTACAGTTACAGTAGAAGATGGTGTTTGTCTTACCTTTTAACTAGTGGATGCCTGAGGTATCATCACTTTCATTATTCAGAAACAATGCAAGTAATATCTCAGGCATTTAAATAGGTTTATTTTACTCTTCTTTACTACCTCCTTAAAAATAAGCATGGTTAAGGTTATCTGTCACACCATCGTGGAGGAAAGGGAAACAATCTGGCTAGTAAAATACACCTTAACATTGTATAAATAGTAAAGAATCATTCAATTAGCAAGGTTCTTTACTTCATGGTTATTTTCCAGATCTCGCCACCCAGTACATGTATCAAAGAATGGATGCCAGTTTTGTTGGAATCATATTTGCAGTGTTTTTAACAGACCAAACTTCTAAAGCTCCTTCTGTAAGTTCACTAAAAGCTTTGCTTATTCTTATAATAAAATGTACTATACTTACTTATTTTAGTCTTACTAACATTCCATTTTTCTAGACTTCAAGGTAAGGTTTTGTACCAGACTATTTTATCTTAGACCTCTCTAGTGTTTCATTTTCATAGCTTGGCATTATAATTCAAATATTTTTCTGCACAGTTTGATAATTCTACTTATTCAGGTACAAATAACTTGCTTCCAATCAGTTAATGGAGGTTCTACTCAAAGCAGAAGAGAAATTGAAATGGAAATTGTCTACAAAAGTGATTCTCTTGTTACAAACAACTTTGAGGTAAGCTGTGAATGCGAATATCAGAGCTAAAATTAATATTTGGCTAGAATCTGATGGTTTATTATATGTTTACAGACTCTGACACAGCTGCCAGCAATATTGAAAGAAGAAGAAGATGAAGCTTTTAACAATGAAGCAAGCCAGAATAAAACAGATGACATCATCAACAAGCAACACAATGCTGCTGTAAGAACTATTGCAATTGGACATATTGTGGACAAGGTACTATTCTGTTTTTAGAAAATAATGCCCGAGTCAGAATGGGACTGTTTAAATTTACTCAATCTGTATTCATTGATTTTTACAGATGTCAAGACCAATGCTAGAAGCACTTGTTGCAAGAAATCAGCTGAACAGTATTAGACTAAAAGCATTGAAAGTTCAACACAAACAGCTGATGGCCAAGATAGAAGAAATGAAGTGTAATATTTAAAAGAAAACAATATGATTACTAAAACAAGTACTATGTTTATTTAAGAATAAATACCATCAAAATAACATTACTTTTAATGTCAATTATCACACAAACTGAAAATACTGGGTTAGATATGTTATAATTTAGCTTAATTCATTTTTGTCAATTATTTCAAACCCATCTGAGGAGTCAGCACTGGATACACGTTTTCTTTTGGTTTCCTTGTTTGTTTGCACCATGTTGGCTACAGCACCTGTGATATTCCAGAATGCATTGTAAGCATTGCTTCCCCAAGTGCCTGAAGGCTCTGCAACTTCCAATGTTGACTGGAGCTGCTCTTTTTGCTGGACTAAAAGAAAATGTGTGTAATTACAACAGCAGCTTATCAGACCATATATTACACAACTTCCACATATCAAATATAAACAAAGAATGATATGTAATAAGAAGCTGAGGTTAAGGAAGGCTAGGAAGCTTTGTTAAATGTGTGCAAGCATGATGTAGTGATGTGTTACTTACCAAAACAAAATAGGGAATTAGGACAGCAAAGAAACCAAAATGAGATAATGATAATGTTATGTGATCTGGCGATGACTTGTTCTACACCTACCAAGAGGTATGTATTCATCTTCACTGGAATCGGATGTCTCTACATCTTTTTGAAGTGTATCCACTTTTTCCATTGAAAAATTGGTAACTAGCGAGCTGCTGTTATCAGAACTGTCACTTGCTTCTTCTATTGATACATCATCAGGTTTCCAGTAATCTAAAGACATGATAAAAAAGTTATTATACTTTCATAAGATATATATGACAGCCAGTTAGTTCAGTATGAGCAGTGCTGCTGATCAACATAGGCCTAAAACAATTTTTTGATGACTACAAACAAGCATTTGTTAATTATACCTTTTAATAAAATAGGACAATTCATAAGTAAAACTACAATACTTACCCAAACTTTGTCTCTCATCAATCAATGGATTCTTTTCTGGTTCTATATTGAGCAATTTAATATCAATATCTGAAGCTTCTGGTATAAGACCTTCCAACTCGGTATCTGACTCTGAAAAAAAAGTAGAATGAATACAAACATCTGTTCTAATACATCTAATTAAAAATAATGTGTTGTGAAATGAACATCATTGTATGAGTCACGGGTTCTTTATGGATGAGGTCTGCACAAGAATGATGCAGCAGCCTATGCCCAGCAGTGGGATAGAGAAGGCTGTAGATGATGATGATGATGTGAAATGAAAATTTATTCTTGAATAAAAAGCTTACCTATGTCTTGTATCACATTTTTAAATAACTTGGCAACTGGAGGAGCAATTTTATATGAAACACAGACAAACATACAAAACAAGTATATAAGTAAGTAGCCATTTATGTACTTTCCTAGGAAGAATATTGTCCCAAACACAATATTCACCATCAGGAATGCCTGTAAAAAATAATAATTTTATTAAGATTGCCTGTTATAGGTGGTGATAATAAATAATTGTACTTATTGAATGATAAACAAAGCTCTTTAGCAGTATTATTAAGTACATTACTCATTAATTATGATTAAAGAAGTAGGATCACCTTTGTGTGATTAGTTTCTCTTATAAATATAAAATCAATCCAGCGTCTCTTTGCCCACTGTTTGAATTTCACAACTGCTGCATTAAATTTTTTTGATTCAACATCAGAAATTCTTTTGAGAAATGTTGTCCTGTGTTTATATTTGAGCCAAGTCTCAAATGCATCCATTATAAGTAAAGTTATAGAGAAGCACAGGAGAAATTGTAGAAAACTTATTTGCCTTTGAACACATACTCTGTAAACAACATAAAAATGAGGAACATATTGTGACGTTATAAATCATGTTAGATGTTAGATAAAAGATATCAAATCACAATGCCTGAAATAAATTAAATTATTCAATTGAATGAATAAAGTTTCATATAAGATAATAGATAAAATACATAATATTTTAATTATTTTCATCAAAGCATGGTGATGTGTAATATATACTTACAAAAAGATGATTTGCAGAAGAGCTATAAAGGATAAAGATAGCCACATTGTTCTCCAAAATAAGACTTCTTCGAGTAGACCAGCGAATAACAACAGAAAATGTGATGTTTTAGTTTCTTTTTTGTCAGAAGTAGCTATGGAGCCCCATTTAAGCTTTTGCCTCAAAGTTGCAAACATTATTGCACGTAAAACTAAAACGCAGTAAATAATTTAGATTTTGCTATTTGTTTATTTTTGTTACAGCAGATTTTTGCTGATCTATCAATAGTGACAGTGACATGATAACATTGCAAAGATTGTGTTTTATTTGGTAGAACTGAATCTGATTGATGCTCGAAGAACTGCAGGCCTAGACAAGAGCCGTTTATTGTTGTAGCGCCAAACGCTTAGAAAGATTAAATGTATGGAAATCACCTAAGGTGACGCTCCCTGTTATCACATGCAGAATAGATATCAAAATTCTTAGACAACTTAATAAATGTCATCAAAAGTAGTGATCCCCGAACGATTAGAAACGGAATCGAAAGAACAAGTTGGTCATTCTCCATACAAATCATAAAAAAGAGCAAGCCAAATGCCACATTATGACAAGCGTTTCTCCTGGGGAGCGCCAATTTCGAGCGTGCTCCAAAACCTTGGCGTTAAGCCTTGCGTTAGCGGATAGAAAGCCATTCAAAATGGCGTAGTGTTGTCATTTGGTGAAATATTTTGAAAAAGTTTTTCTTTTTGCTGCGATCTAATGCATAAATTTGCGATCACATTCTGAAGAAGTGTGGTTGAGGCGTCAACAGAGAAAAAAAGAAAGGCTGTCCTTGGGAAACTTAAGTGAAATGCCAGAAATTCTTTATATTGAGAGATTTTGACTGAATAAAGACACCTTCTACCAGCTTTGTGAAGATTTATATGACGATACCTTACTACGGGGCACAGCAGAAATCCCATTGGAAATTAAGGTGAGTAACTATAATATGAATCTTTCAACACCTAGCTATTATTATTGTATACCTACGTAAAGTTATAAGGCTACACCTAGATTTAAAGATGATCATATTTGTTGTTTTGCAGGTCCTCTGTGCACTGAGCTTCCTGGCAACAGGTTCATACCAAAGAATCGCTGGTGTCACTCATCATTTAACTCAGAGAACTGCTAGCCGCTGTATCAGTCAAGTTGTAGAAGCACTAAATAGTGATTATATGGGGCAGAATATTGATCTCCGCTACCATCCACAAGTTGCCAGCAAAATTGTAGATGATGAGGATAGAGTGTCGGCTCACGCCACTGCTTCCAGCAGATTGTAAATAGATTATAAAAGTAAACTTCGTAAAAGTGCTACCTAGTTTAGAATTAATATAAGTTCAGTAGGTAACATTTGGTTTTATAATCAGGTTTTTGTAAATAAAAAGCATGACATGGAATGTAAAAACATTGTTTTATTTATAAAATTATAGGCGCAATCTCTGCCTCGAGGTTTAACCTCTGCTGGTTGTGTATGCGGTCCATGTCAAGTCGCCTTTCCTCGATAGCAGAAAATCGGGCAGCAGTGCTTTCTAAAGGCGTCATCCTGTTTCTGCGGCTACGGCCTCGTGCCGGTACAGCTGCAGCTGGCGCCGATGTTGCAGCTGGAGTCGGTGCTGCAGCTAGTGTTGCAGCAGTCGTCCCTGCCGCAGATAGTGTTTGGGCCGGTGGGATAGTAGCAGAGTCAGATAAATATACTGTTTGGTTCTGTGTTATGTCACTCTTTGATTTACTTGCAAATGTGAATTACTTTTAGTAAAGCTATAATTTTATTTTGATTTACTTATTTTAATAACAACAACAAAATTTACGAGATTTTTTGGTTATATTTTTATGTTGCCAGTGGCACATATTCAAATTAAACAGCTAGGCAGTTAAATAAAAGTATCTTATATATATTTATTTATTATTATTACAGCCACAGTGAAAATACCTACTTACAAGAATTTTAAAAGCGAATGACTTACTTAAGCTCCGTATTGGAAGCGAAATGTTTTGTTTTATTAATATATGAAATTATTAAGTATGGGAGTAAATTGTTTGCGTTTAGGTGAGACTCGTCGGCAGGAACCGTACACGTGATGCACGCCTTGTTTGTGTAAAACCATTATTCTGTGGTAAAACTAGCCCCGGTCACATATGCACGATTTATGAAAAACTTAAAACCGTCATCTTAAGACTATCTGTAAAAAAAACATATCAAAACCCGTTGAGTAGTTTTCGAGATCTAAATATGTAATTTCGTACAACGTAAAGGATAAAAATCGGTTATTGTGGGTTATCCCTAGTAGATAAACATATACCTACTACCATCGCGGACTTTTTTGTAGACCGTTTTAAATCTATTTCTATTTTACTTATTTGTGTTGGTAAGATCTTCAGAGCCACGAAGGCCACTTTGGTTAGGAGTAGAGATGTGGCGCTGGTGTATGGAAGAACACAAAAATACTATTTTTTTTTTCAGAGTTGCATCAACATATTCTTATCTTAATAATAAATACTTAGAAGTACATTATTTTTCATTGCCCAACATATATGACTTTGGTATTTATTATCTTATCAAGGTATGCCTTTGTTTTATATGTTAAAAGCATTATTTTTTATTATTTGCTACAATAAACGATTTTCTTTCCTTTTTACTTAAAATCTTTCGAACGCTATTCAAGCAATTTCGTATCTGTGAGAATAAGTTACACAAAATGTATATATAATTTACTATTTGGTAACATTTATTTTTTATTTGACGTGAAAAGATAATGATAGTAAAGAGGATTGTTTCCATTTGCCGTATGAAATGCCAAAGTTAAAAGTGACGTTGACTGTTGAATGTAGAAATGAAAGTAAATTCCATCGTTCGTTCTCAAGTGAGCACCTGTAGAAGAGATGTAGCGTACACAGGCGTAATGGGAGGTTTGCTAGCGATGGGAGCGCCAGCGATGGAGTTGGGGATTGAGCGTCCGGCGCGTTCGGAAGTGCTTAGCTCCGGTATGTTTGGAACTTGTCTAGGCCTGCTGAACAGATTAGAATATAACTTTTGGGGCCCCGTCCCCCGAATTCAGTATTTAGAGACATTTATTTTTTCGAACGTAACCCAAAATATGAAAGCTGTCATTTTCAAATTATCAATCAAAGTCAGCGCTTCTTGAACTTGTGTTTGGAATGGTTTGGAAAATTTGAATCGGCCGCGGGTCGCACTAAGAAAATAATATTAATCAATTTTCTGGCGAAGGTTTTCTGCGCCGGTTGTGTTTCTTATCGATTTGTTTTACAAATTTATAATTGTTATCTAAAGTAGATTTAAACAAAAGGTGTGGATATCAATTGTTCTATTGTTTTTGGGAATAGCTTATTTTAATTACTTATGGACCTGTAATACAAACTTGTCTCATTTCCAGCTCTTACAGTGTCAAAGCGATGTCGGTTCTTCGATCAATAAGCTGCAATGTGTCCAAGAACCTCTCTGTATGTAAGTAATGAAAGTAATATAAGTTTTAAAATTCCTATTAGACATATAATACGCTCTTATGCAGACAGGGATACTTCTATTTTCAAAAGGTCATATCAATAAAAGGGAATGGAATATAATAAATATCAATTGAAGCCCTCACTTTTAACGATGTTGTTGTCAGGACTGATGACCTTTTATTGCTACTAATTTACATACAGTCAGGACTGGTTCTTGTACCATTTTTTTTTATTTTATAGGCCTTTCTTAGATATTCTGAAACTACCAGTATGGTAGGATAGATTTGTAATAATTTATTTATGTTGTCTGTAGGTATTTTATTTTTTTACATGGAATGGGTTTGCATTTGACCGTAATTCGCCTGTTGGTATATGGATGGAACATGCTTACCCAGTAAGAACCGATTCACTCTTGCTTTGGAGATCACAAGGTTATATTCCGCGGGGAACAGGGAGTCAGGCAAGGAGTTCCAAAATTTCAACTTCTTTGATCCTATTAATATCCTGGTGTAAAATAGATTTATTGCTAAGCCCACAGTAAGTCAATTACATAAATTTAGCTCAGGTTTATAAATAAATTAATTAAGATTCACTTATTTGGTATTGTTCAATTTACAGACAGTAGAAGTTTAGCTACTGCAGCTAGTGAGCCGGCCGGGCCCAGTGTCAAGACTGACATACCAGGCCCTAAGAATAAGCAGCTGCATCAGGAGTTAAACTCCATACAGGTATTTATTTCGATTATGAATTACATTTCCAGTTTGAAGTGCAAAAACACTTAAAATATATTTGATTGAATATGACAGTATTTAGGTAGGTACATTCATGTATATTTGATAAATTGATGTCCATAAATGATGATTAAAGTATTCTAGAACAATGATTGTTCTTGACAAATATGTTTTCATTGTGTTTACTGTGTAGAAGAATAGTTAAAAAGGTGTTCATATCAATTGAAAATATATATTCATCATACCAATGATAGCCACAATAGGTGCCTATTAATAGCAATAATAATGTCATTATTGGTTTCGGTTACAGCAACTTCTTTTGTGTTTTTAGATCTTAAATTCTGTTGGTGTCTTTCAATAATATAATAGTAAATTGTTAATTTTCAGCAAGCAGATTCAGTGCAGCTGTTTGCAGACTATGACAAATGTATGGGGAACTACTTTGTGGATGCAGATGGCAACACCTTGCTGGATGCCTTCACACAAATATCTTCAATTCCCATTGGATACAACCACCCTGAGCTGTTTAAAGTATTCGAAGATGCACAAAATTTGGTAAGCACAAGAACTTCAGGATATTTACTTTTATTGCTGGGACTAGTTCATAAGACTCTGAGAAAAGTAGAAGCTTTAATCGTCTTGATTCATCCTGTGTATAGTATAAAGTGCAATAAACATTGCCACAGAACTATAAAAGAAATTATCTCTATGGCTGTTGGTAAACAATTTAATGTTGAAAAGAACAGCTGTCCACACCAACACATTTAAATTTTTATTTTATTTTTAAAGGTATTTGAAAGAGTGCCATATGTTTCTTAGCTAAGTATTCTTTTAACTGATCTAAATGTTGATTAATAAAATATTTGTACATATACAAATAACATTAATAAATGACCTGCCTATAGTATCAGAGACCTTCACTTTGGCCAGTCTAATGCTCTGGTTGGTAACTGATAGTTGTATCAGTTACATAGAATAGTTGGACATTATCAGCATTGTCAATTTTATCTCCCTGTGACCATCATAGTGTTCTCGCTATCTAATCTGAAGGATTTGATTGCTCTTTGCTATTTATGTTATTTTCCTCATGTACCCATGCATGACCTTGCCAAGATTTGCACAATATCTGTGTGTCAATAAAAGATAAATAATATTTTTCAACACATTGTTGTAATAATAAACAAAAATATTTTTCTAAGCATCATGAATACGACAATAGATGGTTGGGTGGTGCCAATTTGAGGCTTAGAAGTACTGGCTACAGCAGTAAACTTAAAATTCAATAAAAGCACTTTGATTTAATTATTGTAATGGTATTTCTACTTAATAAGGCAATATTCAGTTTAGATGAATTGTTGCTAGTTGATTGCTTCCTGGTTGGTGTTGAAATTGATTGACAAGATAAACCTTAAATTCCGGCAACTCAATACTGTTTTATCAGTAAGTCTATGATTGACAAAAACCAAGTTTCTTCTAGTGATGAGGGTTTTGTTTACTATAACTAGTATAAATAGTAGTTTAAAAAGAATACAAATATTCTTTTTAAATTTTCACCTTGTTTATTTAGGTATAGAACTCATACAGAACCAAATTATCTTTTTTGAAAGAGAATGTAATAATATGTTTTTCAGAAATCGATGGTGAACCGGCCGGCCCTCGGCGTGTTTCCCTCTATAGACTGGCCTGACAAGCTCAAGAATATTCTGCTGCCGGTGGCTCCACACAAGATGAGGCAGATCGCCACCATGATGTGTGGCTCGTGTTCCAATGAGAACGCATACAAAGCTGTCTTCATGTGGTACAGGACCAAGCAGCGAGGTGGCTCTATTGAATTCACTCCAGAGGAGATGTCCTCGTGCATGGTCAACTCACAGCCGGGCTCGCCTGACATGGCTATCATGTCTTTCCAGGTAATATTATGTCAAAAGCCTCTAGAGCGGTTTGAAAACTCTGAAGTCAGAGTTGGCCACTTTTATACGAACTTACTTAGGTAATATTCGTTTTGTAATAAGTTTAATTAAGAACATTTAAACTTGTTTAAATAGATACAGAACTCACTGTTTATGATGAGCTAAATTTGTTTAATTTTATTTACTCATTCTCATTATGAGGACTTTGACGAATTTTGTTTGCAGCTTTGAAGGTTAATTAGATTTGATAGGCAAAGCAAATTGCTATAAATTACCTAATTAATTCGTCAATATGAATGAGCTTTCTAGCAGTTTACTGCTAGAATCGTTCAGTAGATTAAAATGTACATATATGTACACTATGTACTACGTATGTATACACGCAAGCAGGTCGGTGAATGACTGACTTTTAATAACTAACATCTATTCTAATAACTTCAAACCTATTATTCCTACTTTTCATAGTAGGTAGATTCCACGGGCGTACCTTCAGCGCGGAGGATTACTTTCATTAAGGTTACTGCTTACCAACAGGCAAACTAAGGTCTAATACAATCCTGTTTTAGTTAAATAAAAATAGAATAAATATAAGAAAAGTCCTCAAATAACATGAAATCCCTTCCTACTTCCCAGGGTAGTTTCCACGGGCGTACGTTCGGCGCACTGAGCACGACTCGCTCCAAGCCCATCCACAAGTTGGACTGTCCCGCCTTCGACTGGCCAGTGGCGCCCTTCCCGAGATACAAGTACCCTCTGGAAGAGAACCAGCGCGAGAACGCGGCGGATGATAACAGGTTTGTCTAATACTTATCAATAAAATGTAATCAAAAAATATATATTTATTCTTATTATAATTAATCATGAATTAATCAATCACAATAATTATTAAATAAAGTATGCAGAGCTGACTGCCAGTCTTCACTAGTTGGAGAGGAAAAATAAGAAGAATAATTATTAAATATATTTTGGGACATTGCAAACAGCGCCCTCTGGTGCCATAGTAAGCAAACTGTGACCTAAAAACTAGAAAAACGGTGTTTGAAATAAGACGGTTGACTGGGGTATACAGAATTGAAATTGAAACACAGGTTAAAAAAGCTTTTTCTAAAAATATTTCTAGTACCTATAATAGTCTGTGAACTTGTCAAATCAATTGTATAAGTGATCTAAGATTACAGAGTTATAAATGTAACTGATTCACGCAGGTGTTATGCGTACCCAATGAGAATCTTATTATGCTAATACGAGTCTTGTGCTTGGAATGCTAAATGTTACGAATTATCATATTTCTTTGTATCCAAGACAACACAATGTTTAATTTTACCATTGAGAATAAATGTCGATGTTCGTAGTATTTTACAATCAAGTGTATTATGCTTAGGCTGCGCAACAGGACGTCGTCATAACATAAAGTTAAGAATATGATTCAAATAAACAAATCGCATTTGCAGAAAATATAAATAAAATACGAGTTGCTTGTATTTTAAACTGCATGTCGCTTGATTATATTTATTTTCTTTTTTTATTAATTTAACTTAATTTACTATTATAGCAACTCTCTCAACTTTGCTTTTGTTTTTCATTTCAGGCAGTTTTATTTCATTTGAGTCTGCGCCTTATTGTCTTTTGTTCGAGGAAGTTCAGGCAAGATAACTCTGTTAACGATTCTTTTGTAGACTATTGCAATTTAATCTTATCTGATGATGTTGGAATTTGGTAGTTTGATTTCGATTGATATTTCGATTGCACTGTGTGATATTCCCATTTTCCCGTTATTGAAATTGCTTGCTATATTATAACAACAATTGAGTGTGTGCTAGTAGTATTTTGCAGTGAATTTGCATCATTGAGTAGCCCATTTACATTAACTGTAGCAACCATTTCTTTTTTTCTTTTAGCCATAAGTTCTCCACTTCAGGCATTAGATTAAGTTTGATTTTCCGATACTTTGTGTGATTTCCATGCATCAACCACTGGTACCAATCGATTTCTAGAAATATTACCTACTTGTACCGGCTAATATATATCGCGTAATCTTTTCAAGGCTTAGTTTTCCAACAAAATTTAAAGATTATGAGTAAGTTATTAGTAACCCTCTCCTGTATATATGTAAATTTACTAAATTATTTACGTAGTCGATTATTGAAAATAAATAGATACCTAAATAAGTAAAAAAAAATGTTTTTTTAAAGTAAATAAGCTGTCTTTTCCTCTCTCCAGATGCCTCGCTGAGATCGCAGACCTGATAGAGACGTGGAATAAGACCAAGAAGCCCGTGGCGGGCCTCATCGTGGAGCCCATTCAGTCGGAGGGCGGAGACTACGAGGCCTCGCCGGACTTCTTCCAGAGACTGCAGCAGCTTTGTAAACAGGTACATACACAAGAATAAGGAATAAAAAAAAAATAAGGAAACACACTAAAGTTATTGATAATGCGTAAGTTTTCGACAGCTCTTGCAAAAGCTTACAATACCGATCACTCTTGACCCAATGAAAAACAGTCTTAAAAGTTTATAGTAATGGCTCTTGGTTGGAAACGGACCATATATGTACATATGCACAGGGATATCTTCCAAAGGGATGCAATAAGACGTCAATGGATTGTCTTGCCGTAAATCCGCTTTATTTTTACTAAGAACTATTAAGTCTATTAAAAATTTAAACTTGTTAAATTTTCGAATGCTTCTCCTTAAAATTGAACAAAGTTCAGATAGAACGAAAACTATGTTTTCTTGTTTTTCTATTTGCCTGAATGAGTTATGCTTCCGTAATAATGGTTAATGGTTGCCTGCAAGAGCAGGCGAAGACCGCCAACACCTGTATAATTAATTTTTAAATTTCTTTTTTTGTAATTAATTTTCTATCCATCTATTTATTTGTATTTTTTCATGTGTTGAGTATTTTCTAACGATCTATTTACTAAGTACATTCTCCTGTCGTGTAGCACTCCGTGGCGCTCATAATGGACGAGGTGCAGACGGGGTGCGGCCCCACCGGCCGGATGTGGGCGCACGAGCACTTCGAGCTACCCGCCGCGCCCGACATCGTCACCTTCAGCAAGAAGATGCTCACTGGAGGGTTCTACTTCGCTCCCGAGTTCAAGTGAGTCTTACTATGACCAATACCTTTGGGGCTAGTTTTATGTTTATTTCCAACACAATACACTCTGTAACCCGCGAGTGCTATTCAAGTTATTGTGACTGGCTTGTTAGTTCAGTTGATAGTATGTTTGCCTTCAGTGCCAAGGGTCTAGTTTGATTCCCGCACAACACAAGTAATTGTTCATTTTCAAAATGCAATTATTTGTGTTGAGTCTGGTCGTTTCTATGTATATAATATGTGTATATATTTAGAAAAGAAAAGTATTATATGCGTTATCTAGTACCCATTACACAAGCGTTTGCTTAGTATGGGACCTAGATGGCGCTATGTCAAAAGTCTCTGAATATTTATTTTTTATTCATTTTATTTCTACTGTATTACAGAGCACCGCACGCTTACCGCATCTTCAACACATGGATGGGTGACCCGAGCAAGTTGATCCTTCTAGAACGTGTACTGAAGGTTATCAAGCAAGACAACTTGCTGGACCTTGTCAACAAGTCCGGGAAGGTGCTGAAGGATGGTCTGCTCCAGATTGAGAAGGAGTTCCAAGGGAAGATACACAGCGTCCGGGGTAGAGGCACCTTCCTCGCATATAATGGATACTCCACTGAGGCCAGGGACAAGATAAACAACAATTTGAAGAAAAATGGTAAGATTTATTTAATACTGGTTGCTTACGATCAATATTCGCATATATTTACGATCAAAAGTTGGCTTTGTTTTGGTCCAGACCACAAATAACAAACAAAGGGTTGTCTGTGGTTCAGACTCAAAACTAACTCCATACCAAAATTCTTCTAGCGTATTATAGTTGACTGACTGAGGATCTAGCGTAAATATTTTATAGTCTTTTGTTAAAGCCGTATGTTAGGCAGCTTTCCTCATTCAAACGATACGTGGTCGTCGTAGCACGTATTGGAATATAATTGGCTCTCAAATGAGGTCGCAGGAGCAAACCGTTTTTGGCGACTGGTACCTATTTTATTTCCAGAATGGTAGCAGCTATTTAAGCAATGTAAGCACGAGAAATTATTTTCTACCATTTAAATAAAGCCTTTACCTATGTACTCTAAGCACCTTTTTATGTACAGATAACAAAACGATAATATCAACAATTGAAACCAAATTATTTTTCATTGCAGGAGTATTGAGCGGTACCTGCGGCGAGTCCGCAGTCCGCCTGCGGCCGGCGCTGGTGTTCGAGCCAAAACATGCTGCCATATACTTGGATATTCTGAGAAAAATATTGAAGGGAATGTAAAAGTATATACTTACCTAGACATTCTCTCAACTTCAGTATTACGTATCTCTGTGCCATAACTTTATTCTTTCTAAGTATTATTATTTGTTAAATTTTATTTTTCTAAAGTATTATAGTAATTACTCGTGTATTAAGTACTTAAGCTCAAACTAGAAAACACGTAAAATTAGGGAATTATATGTTAAGCCAAAATCGAGTCTTCCAAATATATTCCTATATATTATCTCTACCCATGATTTTTATTTTTGAGACCAAAATTTATTTAAATAAGTTATAGATTTTATAGATCAGACATCGGACTTTCTGCCGCTGTACAGAAGATAAATATATCTTAAAATATAAATATTTTCAAATTCAACGAAAGATTTGGACGGGCCTTACTTTGCGGAAACACATTGCAACTGAAAGTTATGGAGAAATATGTGGTGTTGTTGCGCAGCGAAAAGACTATATGAATAATTTGATACCATAGAAAAGTAACTGAGCCAAAAAGTAATTCAACGGAATTCTCAACCGCCGCCGGCGCCGCGATTGAGTTGCGTAGTACAGTATTGGTATGGCTTAGGTACAACTCGTATTTTTTCCAAATTCGTCAGTTTCCCTTTTCTAACTTTTCCCTTAACTCAGTTGATATAAAACTTCCATGGTCTGGTTTCATGTTTGTATTGTCAGTAAATAATATGTTTGTAATTGTCAAGAAAGAAAAATGCCATTTTCATGGCAATCGTCGGCGTATTTTGTTGTGTGACGGGTCGCAACGTCATCGCATAAATAAATAAATCAATTTGCTGCAAATCATTGTTTACCAAGAATACTATTACTGTTTATTGCTACAGTCTTAAGATTCGCTGACGATTACTTGCTGGATGTAATATAGATACCCTACAATAGTCGTGGAAGTATATAAAGTAAACGATGTCGGTTGGACGATCAATAAGCTGCAACTTATCCAAAAGTCTCTCTGTATGTATGTAATTAAAATTAAAAATTATATTTACCATACCATTCATCGAACTAAGTAAATTACGATTTAATGTGCCTTATATTTGTCTATCAGTTCAGAAGTTATCTCCAGCGTAACTATAACCTGGATTTTGATTTAGAAATATAGATTAGTATGCTCAGTATTGCTCCGTATGTATAATATTACTCAGGTAAAGTAAGTATCTTTGCTTAGTCGGGCTATTTGTGGTTTCTAAAAATTTCAAACTGCTTGAGGGTCTCTGAAATATAATCAGTTTTGTAATGGTTATATTTACAGTCAGTAGAAGATTTGCCACTGCAGAAGGGGAACCTGATAAGCCTTCTGTCAGGACTGACATACCAGGCCCTATGTCAATGCAGCTGTTTGAGGAATTAAAATGCATACAGGTTGGGTTATTTTTCTACTTACCATTATTGTATAATGGTGCACTTTTAGAGTTTTTATGAGTATCTAAGCGGTACTTGATTGGTCTTTCGTCTGATTTGTTTTTTTAAGTTACCGGTCCTGTATTAACTGGTATATTATACTCTGCTAGGAAAGAACGTACATGTTTTCTCTTTGCAGCAAGCTGGTTCAGTGCAGCTATTTGCAGACTACGACAAATGTATCGGAAACTACTTTGTGGATGCAGATGGCAACAGATTACTGGATACTTTCACACAAATATCTTCCTTACCTCTCGGATACAACCACCCTGAGTTGTTTAAAGTATTCGAGGATTCACATAACTTGGTAAACAAAGATTCTTTTTACAGCATTACTTAGATTTTTTTAAGTGAATACAAAACACATTTTTTCTACGACCATTTTTTTATCCAACTAATTATTAGTATGAAGAAGACCGTAAAACAATGTGATGTTTCAGAAAGCCATAGTGAACCGGCCCGCTCTAGGCGTGTTTCCCTCAATCGACTGGGCTAAGAAGCTGAAGAGCATATTGCTAGCAGTGACTCCGCACGAGATGTTAACCCACGTGAACACCATGATGTGTGGTTCGTGCTCCAACGAGAATGCGTTTAAAGCAGCCTTCATCTGGTACAGGAGAAGGCAACGATGCGGCTACCTCGAATTCGCACCAGAAGAGATGTCTTCATGTATGGTCAACGCGCCACCTGGCTCGCCTAATCTGACTATTCTGTCTTTTGGGGTAATAAATAAAGCGTAGAGCCTGTAGTGATTGCATCGCGATTGTGTATAGTTAACATAACATAAGGTCTATTCTCGCGTTGTAGGGTGCTTTCCACGGGCGTACTTTGGGCTCTCTATCCACAACTCGCTCCAAAGCAATCCACAAGGTAGACTTTCCCGCTTTCCGATGGCCATTAGCGTCCTTCCCGAGGTACAAGTATCCCCTTGAAGAGAATATGCGTGAAAACTGCAAAGAAGATGATAGGTGGGGTTACCAGAATATTTTTGGATTTTTTTAAAGGATCTCAGTATTTAGTATTAATTGATCTTATCTTACTAGATGTCTCGCTCAGATCGCGGATGTAATAGAGGAGTGGAACAAAAGCAATTTGCCGGTGGCGGGACTTATTATAGAGCCCATTCAGTCGGAGGGCGGCGACCACGAGGCCTCTCCAGCGTTCTTCCAGAGACTTCAGCAGCTTTGTAAACAGGTATTATTAGCAAGGAAGTTTTATAGAAGATAAATTAACCGTAAGTACCTAAGGGTCAAGGTCAAGTGCCGTTGCGTCATAAAACGACCAGTTTCTTGTCGGTCTGCTATTTTTTGTGTGTGGTATGAGAACAATATGGGAGCAGGATAAGTTAACAAAATAAAGAAAAATATCTTCGATGCCCTGCTAACTTTATTGATGATTTTTGTTGACTTTTTCGTCAACAATTTTTGTTTGGGGGTACTCATAAAATAAGTACTTAACTCTCACAAAGACATTGCTTATATAATATTTACTAGTCGATTAGATAGTCTATCTATTATCTATCCATCCATATGAGCCTATATTTCCCCACAGTAGGACACAGAGCTTCCACTCGACCGTTCTTTCGTCTATCTTTACTAAAGGAAATGCTGATATTTGCCAATACGTTATTCATTTTCTTCTCCAGTACTACGTAGCATTTATAATGGACGAGGTGCAGACAGGCTGCGGCCCCACCGGCAAGATGTGGTGTACGGAGCACTTCAACCTACCATACCCACCAGACATGGTCACCTTCAGCAAGAAGATGCTCACTGGAGGGTTCTTCTACACGGGACAGTTCAAGTAGGTACCTATGTGAACTTATAATCCAGTCTTGAAATACACACTGAACATCAAACAGATTGTTTTCATGTGGAAGTCTACATAATTCATAAAACCTTGGGAGAAAGTTTCACGTAAAGGCGAGATTATTATAATAAAAGAGGGTTTGTAAATAAACAATAAATAAATAAATACAAATTGTGCTGACTGGGTAACTTTGGATTTTTAACTTTAAAAGCATTAAAAAAATACATACATATTATTATTATTTATTATTTTGCTACTAAGAAACTCCTACGTCATACAAAAAAAAATCAACGAGCACCCCTCTACGCGATGGAAAATTTTGTTCTGTAACATATTTATACATATACTTATACAAAATCATGTACAACCTTAGCCTGTACCTATATGATCTTAGCGTCGGAGAAAATCTATTACGAAATATATTTTTCATTTTGCAGGTCACCACAACCTTATCGCATTTTCAACACATGGATGGGAGATCCAGTCAAGCTACTGCTCCTAGAAGCTGTTCTGAAGGTTATAAAGCAAGACAACTTGCTGGATCTCGTCAACCAGTCCGGGCAGGTGCTGAAGGAAGGTCTGCATGAGATCGAGGAGGAGTTCCCGGGGCTGATACACAGTGTGAGGGGGCGCGGCACCTTCCTCGCTTACAATGCCAGCTCTACAGAGGCTCGGGACAAGATTAATAATAATTTGAAGAAGAATGGTAAGATATTATCTCCCGTTTACAGTATTTAGCGTGCCAGGAATATTTCTTTATTTTATTATTTATAATTTTATTATAGTTGATTATTTGTAGATTTTCATTTCATCATGATTCATCATCATGATTTTAGCCTGTGTGTACCGACAGCTTAGTAGGTATAGGCATTACCTTTTTATTATTTTAAGTTTTTAAGATCACAAATAAAATTGTGATCTATTACTGTATAATAGTGAACCTAAAACTTTTTGCTTACAAACGTGTTACACCCTAGACTGCAGCAATGCTTAACATCAGGCAGGCTGTAACGTAAACCTATCCCACGTAAAAAAAAAACCAGATATCTTTTTAAGGATGAACAATTCTTGTTGTTTGTTTTGCAGGAGTATTGAGCGGCGTCTGCGGCGAGTCTGCCATCCGCCTGCGACCAGCGCTGGTATTCGAGCCCAAACACGCATGTATCTACTTGGATATACTAAGAAAAACATTGAAGGACAAATTGTAAACTTCATGTCGTTTCTTAATTCTCACTCGACTATTACGTACCTACCTACTTTTTTGTCTCGTAAGTTTATTTTTTTATGTAAGTATTTAACTTTTATTTTACCAATCTAACATTATGATAACACGATGAAACCACTATGACCTGATTGATATTTGAAATTAGAAGACTGTCTAATTCAATCTTGTAAGTAAATTATTATATATATTTACCCCAAATTATTTTTTCTGGATTAGAATAAGTAATGCTATTGAGATATAGAAGTATACAGGTATGGTACCCCTCCCCCATAATACAGTAGGCACAATTATTAGTAATTTAAAGTTAACTCTTCACAACTTTTAACTGTGAATTGGTTGTATTCGCGCGACTCGTTCCAGTAATGTTAACAAGTAACCTTTACAAACGTGATACTCCACTGTTTTTTCCTTTTTATAACGGGTTGAAATGAGGCAAAAAAAGTTCCCCGAACTACTGACGGGGCGACGGGAAAAAAGATATAACAAAAGTATGTACATTAATTATAATTCGCATCACATTAATTTTGCGCTGTCAATTAGTAATTGCTTAGTCACTGTCTGGGTCATCGCGTACCTGTCATTGTTTTGTTTTTACAAGTAGTAAGTATGTGCAAAATCGAAGAAGTTGTAATCAGTGAATAACAGTTGATTCATATGGGTCTGTGTTATCTGTAGAGCGTTATCATTCGCCATGGAGAGGCGGCAGTGTGCCAAACAAAGGCATCTATGCACCTGATGATTCATTCTCGCGGGCGATGTGTTGTCAATGAACGCTCACTGGATGCTACACACACCATCTTGTATTTTATCTTAGGATATTTCGAAGTAGTTTCGGTTCGCGTTTTTTTGCAAACGGACGCCGAGGTCTGTAAGTACTTTGGGCCACTTTCACGTTATGTGTAATACTTTTCAAATTCATGTGAACACTATACTTAGTTATAGCTATTGAAAATTGATTACTATACTTGTGTTATTATAATAAAATTTTATACAATCAAAGGCAGATGACGAGTTAGTTATTTATATATTCTCATACAATTAACGCGTCATGTGTCTTTTATTGAATGAGAATATCACATAATTAATGTTAATAGATGTTAAAATATCTATTTTTTCGAACGGTGCTATGCAATAGCAGGGCACAATATTTTCAGATCTCTTTCAAAATACGAATTTTTAATTCCTCTATAGCCACTGATATATCTAAAAGCATGGTGAGCCTGGCAGCTTCCTACGTGTTTGCATACGTATGAGGGCGTAGGTAGGCATTATTATTATTCACAAGATAATTAGGCACAATACAGTATGGACAAAAACCTCTTAGTCTATTTTTGACTCGCACCGTAAGAGAAAGTTTTCCATTTGACTCATACTTTTTTATGGATTTCGAATCATAATCATAATCATCATAATCATCATTTATTCATAAAGCCATTTTACACGTCACATTGTATAGTTGTAAATACTAGAAAATAATTACAGTACTATTTAATATATGTAAATTTACAAGTCAGCATCAGCTTCTTCACGACTGTAAAAATAAATAAAACAATCAGTTTTCTGTAGGTATAACATTATTCTGGTTTTGTTACAATTTCGCACTTATAAAATAAGGGCAGATTTGATACTGGTCGCTGTTTAATAGATTTTCTCGAATACTAGTCGAGGCGTTATCTCGAGGTAATCAAGTTAAACGGCGCCTTTTTATCAATATCAGCAGAAATTATGACTGTATTACTAAGCCGTTAAGAAAAGTTACTCATTCATATGCATTTTTGTCTTACATGACTTAGTGTCTCATATATTTGGTAAAGGTTGCTTGGATATATGTAGCTAACAACAAAGTAGTGCCTGTATTATGTTTTGTGGCACTGATTTATTCTGCCGGTTTTTACTACGTCGCATAAAGCAACTGAAAGTTGAATGGATTCTCACATGTTTGCTTTTCTAGAAAGTGAAAAGCGTTTTCTTTAGAAGTCATAACCCGGTTCTTGACATTCGAATTAGACGGTTGATTTAGGCGAAGACTGCCTCTAACTGGCCAACTATTTTCTCCGAGCGCGCAGTTAAAAAGGTCTTAATGATGATGATAAGCTGTCTTAGGTACCTACCTACATTCTCACAATTTCGTGTCAAGTGGCGTCAAATGAAAATGATTTGCGATTTCTCTTAAATTGACACGTTCTTTTTCTGTGCGAGAGTGCTTCTATGTAATAAAGGAATGCATGATCCGCCGTCTTAACGCGAGATCTCGATACAATAATGTGTCGAGAGATTTAACGGAAGCATTTTGCGTTTATTACAGCGAGCATGAAATGAATCTGCTATTCCACTGACCTCGATCACGCATGAATCAACCATTGAAACGGTATCGCGAAATTAATAATTGGGCTACCTTTGTGTGCTACATAAAATACAATGCAAGCTATTAGTGCTCATTCCGAGTAAAAAGTTTGAGAGAAATGGTTCTTTTACTCTTTTGTAAACATTACTTCTAGAATCTCTTACTAGTATATGTTTTTATATGAATTTAGTTTCAGGTACACTGTAAGAAATAGTTAAAATATTCGCCCGGCGCTTGTTACCTAACGCTAGTGGATATCATAAACAGAAAATGACGCTACGTTCGTGCATTATTTTTGGAAACGGTACTTACGTATATTTTTGTCTACCTCTATAATTATAACATCTCTAGCGAAGTGCGAAAATAACTCCCAATGTGTCTCTCGCGACGTTTCATAACACAGATTCTTGCTTATTTGAAATATTTGCCGATTTTATGTTTCCCAAAATTTGTACCACATCCGCGTTTACACCCACATCTAGGCGACCTGGCTAGGCTACCTTAAATATAGTACCACATGCATACCTATCCAATCCAAATAGAGTTTAGAATTAAATACTTTCGTACCTACATACTTACTTATCTAAACTGTATAAATACCTATGAATTAATTATCTCTTCAAAATGCCGCGTAAATATATCAGATTAATATTATTGGCGAGATCAGTAGAGTATCATGTGTAGTAACCAGAAGAGACCGTTATCAAACAGTTGTTTAGTAATACACTGACCGACTCATGCAGGTAATTAGAACCGTGTAAGATTGGATTACATTCTTTACAAATATACCTCTGAGTTAGCAGTTACGAGCACATACGAGTACTAGGCGAGACCCTTCCAAGAACGTTATGGGAATATTAGATATGTGTTTATGTAGGTTTCATGGGTGGTCAAATTGTAGTTTCTATTGCGGCTGTTAATTAGTTATCTAAGCCATTTCTGTCTGTGGCCCCTAGGGTGGTTTCAAGTCTCATTTTCAGTACATAGAGTAACAGTATTTTTGAAAAAAAAAAAACTGTTTACAGTGTCGTACATTTTTTTTGACCCAGGAAAACCTTTAAAAGGTTAGTACCACTCAACCCCGGGGAGGGCGAGTGGTTATGTGGGAGTCTCCGCCAGAAGGACGGCATATCCACCAAAAACCTGGGGTGTTCCACCTCTGCATCGCGATCAGGGCCCCGAGAGTGCGATGCATGCGTCCGCAGCCCTGACGATGCTGGCCCGGCATCAGGCCCCGTCTCGGGTAGCTTTTGCTCATCCCTCTAATGGACGACGTGTCGGAACACGGGACACGTCATGCATCCTGTGGGGACTCAGTCCTAAGGGCAACAGGTTCCCCGACCTGCCGCCCGGAGTCCCCTTTATGGACAGAGTCGTACCTAGTTTAACCTAGTTTTGCACAAATGGCTTATTTTTGAAATCCCATCATAGGTATATAATACGAGTATGTACCTAAGTGGCTGGTAACCTCACCACGATGTACTCAAGAGAACTTCCCCTATGAATTATTTTTGCGGGGGAGTCACAACCCTCAGTGATGAGGAATAAGACTTAAAAAGGAGGATATACAGGTAGATGTTCTTCGCAAAATTACGTACATCTCATCGCCCACAACGACAGAGTCGCGCCGCTATTTGCGCACTCACACGATTTAAATAGATCGCCGCGGAGATATTATTTTTATGCTCAACAGCTAATAACGAACGTCTCGAGCAAAATTTTAACATTTTAACATGGTTTCCGCTCGTAACGCGTTAATTGCTAATTTAATTACCAATCACTAGAGATTTATTCAATTACTGCTTTGTTTTAATAAATTACTGTTGTGTCGATTTGCCGCTTATCTTTTTTATAAGTAAATATCGTAGGCCTACAAATTAATTTTTCGTTGTTTCCAATTTGTTATTACACCTCATCTTTCACTTTTTGTTTTGGTTTTCTGGCTTGATACGGCACATCAATGCGAATACGCCAATTACTAAGATAGGTACTTATATTTTTTCATAGCTCGGCTAACTAATTATTAAATTACACAGAGCAAGCTAGTCAGATCGAGCACAATGCTGTTAACTTCACAATAACAAACAGTAAGTGACCTGCAAGTATCAATTTAAGCCAGTTGTGCTGACCTGGTTGACCAGCCAACTGTTGGCTGGACGTGGATAAACACAAAAGCAGCGAGCGGCTTTTAGACTCCTACTTTGTGCTAAGCAAAAACCAGGTTTGAAACCCGTCCGGGGTTGCGGGACCGAAGTAGGATTCAGCATTTAAATACATATGTATATATATCATTATTAAGATATAGGTACTTCATTAATAAGTTGCATGTGTTTTTTGTTATGTTTTTTAGATTGGCCACCAAAAAAGGAAAAAATATATCTTCTTTATGTTTGGTAGATGGTTCAGATAAGCGTAGAGAAGAGATAGATATGAATCTCAAATTTGATATTTATCTCGATTTCTTACTTTTTCGATTAAAATCAAAATTGTGAGTCAGTCTGGTCATGGTGTGGTCAAAAGATATGAGGTTTTTATTTTACTCATTTATTACAGGTGAATTAAGATGAGTTTGTACGGATCAAACACCGATACTTTTTAATTGAGATTATAATATGCTCATTTGTAAACATATGTAGGTACATAAAACAAAAACCTAAATACACACCTCAGTATTTCAAGCACGCCTATCAGAAAGCTACGGCATATGTAATGGACCAATAAATATTATTTACTTTCTCCTAAATAACTACCTTTGGTTCATACGCATGCCACTTAGGTATAACGGTCTAATGATTGCAGTATAAAATATTAAGAAGTGAATGTAATAATGCAGCTGATTGGATTCGCTAATGTAAATTTTATGCAAATCAAATCTATATACTCCTACGTTTAAGTATAGATACGTCTCCAAAATTGTTAATTGCGGCGTGTAACTTTTAAATTTCACTATTTATTGGATCACCAGTAAAACTGGTTGGAAACATATCGTGTTCGTTAACGTACGTTCTTATAATCAACGTTTCGTATTCTACTCACACATGGATACGTGACGACCGATTGGTTTGTCTGTTTTCGAGACTATCTTGTAATTAAACATGGAATTCATTACACGTACAAGTAAACATCGTGACATTATTAAATTGAATGAATCGAAAAGTTGTTAGTACCTGTCATCGAATGGGATGACTCGTTCAGAAAAGGTCAAGTAACTAAATAGGTACGTTTATTACTTAGAAAAATGTTCGTAGGAAACGCCGGTATTGTGGCCGCGATCGCCTCCTACACCTATCCAATACCCATTTACCCATGTATGCACAGAATGACATCATCCTGAACTTAAACATAGTCTTGTTAAATGGATTGTATCAAACCGTCTGGTAATTTATCTGCCTGCTAAATTAGTTCCTATAAGAGAAGAATAAACAAAAAAAAACAATCAAAATTTCTACTTGGAAATCCAGTTATTTTGTGTGTTGGGCTAATTGATCTATCTAGTACCCACGACACAAGCGTTTGCTGCGTCCCGAAATATTTATTTATTTATTTAATTGTATAAAACTTCATGATGAAGCTTTCTTGGTTAAGAGCAAACTATGAACCTAGATCAAATCGTGAAAAATTACGTTCTAACTAATAAATCATTTATTGGAAAATTAATTATCATGTGGGTAGGCTTTATTTCAGTCCTATGCTGCACAAGGTGCATTAAGCACTTAAGCATTAAATTAAATTATCACCACCCAAAGAGTCGTGAGCATTATTAGCATAAAGTGACGTCATACAAGGCTTCTTATGCTTGGCGTCTGCCTCACTAGACTTGCATATTGCGGCGACAGACCGGTTAATCGAAGACCATATTCAAACTGCCTGCGTTTATTATACTGGCCACTTGGTAGGACTTCTAGCTTGTTCAATTGTCTGATAACTGGATAAACAGTTAAAAATACATATGTTTGCTTGCTAGGGCCCAAAAATAATAACAATGAGAAGTTTACCTAAGCTAAAGTTTGCAGGAACTGTTTAAGCCGTAAGAGCGATTACATTGAACCAATCAACGTATGGCTTTTATATGATTTTGTTGTGTTAGTGACGTGTTGGCGTCGTCACTCTGCTCCATTCCCGTTCAACTTCACGGTCTCGGAGCTCGGATCCGAATGTCAGTCAATAGAAAACCCGCGCTCGGCCCGCTTGTACCGTCAGAAAGTGCGGCTTACGTTCATGGACGTACATACCGCTACCGCTGCCTACGCTTTGTCTTATCGACTCCACGAACATGTTTTATTGATTTTGTGAACGAGAATTTTCCACGAGACGTTTCACGAACGGAGGAACGATTTGATAAGTGAAGTCGCGAGCTTATTTGTCTGTGCATACTAATTGAAAAATATTGTTTTGGAAACGCTTCGATAACCCATATCGGCATCGGTTGAAACAAGTGTTCATTTTTAAATAGCAAATAAAAGCAGATTGGTGGAGTGTCAAGGAAATTGATGAAACAAAGCGATGTTACAATTGTATTGTGTAACACATGTAATTTGTGATTAGTATCTAGTGATCGGTGACTTTCAATTGTGATATTAGACCATTATTTGGATCTATCTGGATTTGGAAACCGAAAAGCAGTGGAGCAGTGGAGTTTGTTTTGCTGGCCGTAATTGGCACGCAAGTCACCGGAAGAGCCAAATGTTATTTTAAGGTACGTCACAATTACCTACATTACGTCTAAGGACGGAGGGTTAGAACCTGAACTCTTACCTGTGTAACTTCTCATTTAATTTGAAGTTTATTGACTAACCACAGTAGAGTGATATGCAAACACTTATTTTTCCGATTGTACTATTGTCCGCACCTTGTATTTGGATGAATGAAATATGATTCCGTTCACTTCAGTTGTTCTACATAGATACAAAATTACTTTTCCCACACAGCTGAGTACCTATTTCAACCACACAAATTGCTAGTTAGGGTATGACGAATGACCACGACATAATTATCTCTATAAAAATATAAAAGTGATTGAATGAAACGTTATAAAAGTAGAATACCTTACTTACGTTTGCAGTGCTAGGGTGTAAAGGAAACAGAGTTAGTACTGGCACAGGATACCGAAGTACTGGTACCTTCTACTGACCAACATTTTAGACCTTTTACATTACCATATATCTACATAGTTATGACCTACAGTTGTTGGAATTCAGTAATTATACTTAGCATAAAATTAGTTGATACTACTGTCACTGTACTGGATTAGTTGTATGTGTATTAGTCTGGTATTACTACGTGGTACTACTAAGTAATTACACAGAATACATGTAATTAGTAGTACTTAATCCGGAGCAGTGACATGACATTAAACCGTCTTATTACAAAACGCGTTTTAAATATTACTAGGACTTTGAAAATAAAAAATGGGTTCTTGTTGTTCAAATATCACATACAAACAATCAAAATGATAACAAAAAATTGAAACCTTGATTTATCATTGGTACATTTTGACAATTTGATAATTGTGACAGTAGACAGTAAATTTTAGAACAACTAAAACGGACTTGGTCTTAGACTTATATTTAAACCACGTTTTGTAATAAGGCCCATAAGGATAGATAACCAAATGAAATTTAAGTGATTGAGTGCAAAACAATAATAATTGAAACAGCCGCGCCGCCCGTATGATACTAGTGGCGCCCTGCGGTGTTATCCACATTAATCCGACGTAAAAGTAGCGCGTATCCAGGATTATTTGATCGAAACTATCCTATCTCCCTTCTAAATTACTAACAACACGGTTCAGTAACAATTATGTACTTACAAACTATTTTCTTTTAAATCAGTATTAGTATAATAGGTAAAACACAATAGTGTAATGTGAAATAAGGACTATGAAACGATTCATTGTTATCGTTTTTAGTAGGAGACTTACGTGATTATACGATATAGGTATTTGTTGGTTTGTATGCGGTTATACTCAACAGCCAGGACCTACAATTTAACGTGTCTTCCGACCCACAAAAGCGCCCAAAATAGAATGCCACTTTTCGGTCACCCATCCAAGGACTGACCGCGTCGATCTTAGCTTATCATTGGTAATCACATGCGATTGCCTCCGCTAGCTGAACTACGGACGCTACGTACATACATACATATTGATCTTTATGTACTTACCTACATATATTTACCTAGGTGTGTAGTAGGTACACAACATTAGATAGGTACCTTTGCCGAGCATTCTTCTCTATCGTATCTCTCAACATTATTAAGATGACAGTGACCGATGGATGTTGTGTTGCTGGAATAGCCTAAAAACTTACATGTAACCTTGAAATTAAAAACGATATTGGGTTAAATGAAAGTAAGAGTTAAACACCTTTAATTAAATCAAAGTAAAACACTTGTTAAAATTATTAGGTTCTAAGGTATAGGTACCTAAAAGGTCCTATGTCACTTGACACACGGGTGCATTTAAAAAAAAAGAAAGCAAGAGTGGCTTCGACGAGTTCCCACCGGAGTACCCGGAGCCCTACTCTTTCTTCTTTTTTAATAAGCTGGCCACCGGGGGGGTTTAGTGGGTAAAAATCCTACATAACCCGACTACACCCCATTGTGAAGCATCTTGCTGAAGATTTCCCTCTCGAAACAAAAAAAAAAGGTACCTACCTACGTATGATTACCTACGATCACAGAAATCTAAATAAACAGGTAGGTAGGTACCTGTTCATTTAGATTTCTATGATTACGATTGTACACGTTTCAATTATATTCCGTTTCGTACTTAGTCAATATCAATTAAACCGATCTTCATACAGTGTGGTATGGGGATATATTAGATACTTAAATAACACATAGGATCCTTTTTATCGTGGATGTACCTAGCATTTTATATGGAAGTGCATGCATCATCCGTGTAGTGCTACGCTTGTATCTAATACAAAAATGATACCTACTGATGATGTCCAAAAGCCTGTTTTGTAGTTTTACGGGAGCGCAAGTAGCTTTGTTCATTAATTATCATGAAATTGAAACAATACAATAAAATGATGGAGTAAGGATTTTGATATCGAGATACTTTGCAGCGACCTAAGCGCGTCTATCGCGGCTATGAGACAGCCAGATGAGTTGACAATATACATACTCGTACGTACAATACACGTCCTAGGTATATCATATTCAAGTCGTTGGTCCTTTGTTTGCGTTATGTAGGTAAATTTTACGCCGAAGGGATCCTTTATAGACGAAATCGGCACAATATCGTCGATCTGGCACATGTAAAGACATAAATAAGTAGATATATTATAGTTGCAGTCGTACCTACATATATTAGAGAAAGATCATGAAGCGCGTCTACCTATAGGTACCTACTATCTTATCGACAGCTGCACCTACATAAATAAAACCTTCATTTAAACGTGTCATACGAATCTGTATGAAAAGGCCACTTTAGTCACCTTTCCAAGGACCAACAACAAATAAAACCTTAAACAGCTAACCAGAAAGTATTATAAAAATTTGGTTTCCAAGCAGTTATTTATTGTGCTCATATAATAGTGGACCTCGCGAAATCTCGACATCCACTTGGTCAAACTGCGGCAATCAAAATCGACCTTGTATTCTCAAAGGGAACCCAACGCTGGGTAAATAATTTTGTAATGAATCAGAATTAGCTATGATCAATAAGTAAAAAGAGAATAACGTGTAGCGTTGTCTATACGTAAGTACTGTGAAGATGATCCTTTGAATAAAAGTGTTAGATCGTTGATCTTGTACCTTTGCCAGAGGGGAATGTTCGTTGGTCACTAGTCCCCTGGGTATATAGTCAAAGAGATGATCCTTTGACATTATATACGATTTAAAAAGTACAAAACTAAAACACATACGCATTGTGGCGTCTTATTAGATAGTTTAAGTCGGATATATAAAATTGTTCTCTAATAAGTACGGTGATGATGATTATGCTACTTTTCAGTGCTAAATATAATACACGTTTGTAGTCAAATCTCTACTGACATTGACATTTTTAAATGCTTGGCAAACGTCAATAATAGATTCATATGAGAAATGTCAGTCCTCCGCGCAGGTGCATTGAATCATTTTTCTTTTTCTGAAATTGTTTTTGAGTGATTGATTGTTGAAATTGAATCGAAAGACAAAAAAATATTACGGTAAACAAGCGCAAATTCACTATTTTCACATTTCTCTAAAACCCCGTGCTGTAAAACACAAGCTGAGTCTTCTTGTCGTCGTGAGTATTGAATGCAATTTGTTTGTTTTGGCAGTCGCTGTCGGTAATAGATGTAGTCCGTTTAGAAATTTCCACGCAAAAATGAAGGCTAAACTCAACTCTTCTACCATCGCCTAATATCGGGAAGCGAGATTTGCCTATCGTAATCGTAAATCCCACCCAAACATGTGGTCTTAGCGAAAATGGCTTTAGACAATGCTATTTTCACACAGAAAATATTTCAGTTCGTTTATCTGAATACTTACTTTGCCATCCAATTGTAAATGCTCGTTTATTATCACTTTGCTTACTGATACCAAATTGTTTGTCTTATTGTAAAGGTTAGGTAACTAATCAGCTGGCTGGCTTATTTTCTTTGTCTTTATGGTCTAATCCAGATACAAATACTTAAATTGAGATATGTAGCTTGCTTGAACCTAATGTACTTATGTTATATTTGCAAGTCTTTCTGAGATCCCCCATTTTTGATACATCAACAATAGTGTTTAAATACATATATTAATTTAGAAGATGTATGTATGCTTATTGTGTTTATCACTAACATGATTTAGTATTATTAGTAAACATACTACCTAGATTGTGTTTTATGAGATCATAGTGCAACTGTTTATTGACTCTTGGCTCTGTATTATGTTAGCAAATAATATACTTAATGTTAAATATAATTTATACTTTGATACATTAATCACATAAGTTTTGTGGGTTATCAACTAGGTCCATAAAATGACTGTAAAGTATGCCTCAAAAGAAAATTAATTGAATTGTGTAAATGTTTGTAGTGGTGGCAAACCTGACTTTTCCATCATTTAACCCACATTTGTATCATTTACTATCTCCAAACTATGGACTCACATATTCTACCTAATTCTTTGTTAAGTTGGTCTGTGGGTTAATAGCTGATTATAGTATTTTACATAATGTTCAATAACATAACACCAATTACAATTTCAAGAAATTGCTGGATAGTTTTTATTTATGCAATTCAGCCACAGGTTACTTAAAGCATATAATATGAAAAGATTATGATACAAAACACATTTTATGAATGAGAATGCATTGTGGGCATAATAGAATGAATGAATTCATTTTACTTTCCTTGAATATAAAAGTTAAAGTTATTTTTCTATTATTTCAGAATCATTCACACCTTTTAAAGGTGTACCAGCAATGGTGGACTACTACAGAATTCTGGGAGTGTCTCGGACAGCCACAGAAGCTGAAATCAAGAAAGCGTAAGTGTTTTACTTTGTTAACAATTTCTGTTGTGTAGTATGAGCTCTTAGTAATTTATATTACATAGGAAATTACAATCAAAATATGGAGACAGATACAGCATCTTTTAGATCACATATATAAAAAGTTAATTATCTTTTTATTTCGTTCACAGTTACAGAAAACTAGCTTTAAAATGGCATCCAGACAAGAACCCAGACAATGCAGACGAAGCAAACAGGAAGTTCAAAGAAATATCCGAGGCTTATGAAGTACTCTCTGATGGTATGTATTTTAATAACAATGCTTTAGATTCTAAGCTTTAATCAAGAAGAATAGTAAAAAGCACAATCTGCAAAGTGTAGATAATTTTAAAGCCATGCTGAACTTCACAGGAATTGTTATTTATTCACTAAATGTTATAATCCCTGACTGGCATGATGTGGCTATATGCAACTACCATAGGCAACTACTTTATGGCCAGGATATGTTTCATTCATTTTTGTAAGGCAGTTTGCATATATTTAGAACAATCTATGTGCTTTTGTATGCAATGTCTTAAAGTTGTTTCATGAGGTTTTGATTTATTGTGGTAAAAACAAAAGTATGATTTTGATTTGATTTTGTTCTGAGAATATCTTTACACTTCATGACCTAAAAACCTAAAATTATCTAAAAAATCTAATGCTTTAAGGATCTATGTTCAACGAAATGTGCTAGCAAAATCTTTAAGTTTAATTAATCTTAAGATCAAAGGCAGGTCTTGGCGATTATTCAGATGATTTCATGAGCACATGTTTATGCATACTAGCTGTAATGTAACTGCAGGATTCACAAAGAAGTCGAGTCAGCCATTATATATAATCTGTATACCTATTTTATATTTATGCATATCATTGGTGTATGTGGTGTGCAGTTTGAGGAAGTGTAAAATGTTGATTTTGTTGTTGGGTAGAATCCAAGCGGAAGGTATATGACGCTCGCGGCAGCAGTCACCACAGTCACAGATATCAAAGCAAGAACGGAGTCAATGGCCATCGGCACTTTAGCTTCAAAGGGTTTTTCGGAGACACGCCATTCCACCGCTTTTTTGGTAGTTGTCCATTTCACGTAGGATTGGATTTTGGTTCAGCTGTTATGAATATTATCATTTCTATTTCAAGATATTCGTAAGCAAAGCTGTGTTTTACAGTGCATTGTTACGATGCGCTACATAAATATGATAATATTCGGAACACGAACCAAGGTTATTGATTTGGTTTTTATTAAAGTGCTTTTTGCCACCACTAACAACGTGAGTGTGTGTGAGTAACTCATTCATGATCACCAGAATAATAATAGCAGCGTACGATTCTAGGTTTCTAATCTTGTCATTTGAAAATACAAAGACTAGACGAAAAATTATACGAAATTTAATTGTGCAGCTGCCTCCGCATGTCTGTAATCTGTTAGAGTTTGTTTGGCAAGTTTTACCTGTTTAGAAATTGGACAGACGAGACTTATACGAGTCCTACGTAAATAATGAGTCATTTGTATAAATTCATACATAGTATATATATATATATCATATATATGTATACAGGATGTCGGATATATCTTGTACTGAGCTCTTTGTTGAGTCAACTTGTATCTGTGGTGTAGGCACTAGGTGTCATCGAAAGTTGTGAACCTGCATCAATACAACACTTGATTATAGCTAATTTTGCAACATAGACGAGCCTGTAATATTACAGGGTCAAGGTTCCGTTTCATTTTAAAATTCACGAGCGATTACTGTGTTTTGTTTGCATGCTGACTAAAACCGATGTCGTAATACTATTAAACTGGTCTTTTGAAATTCTATTTCTCTCGACAAGTTTATTACTGATACAAAGATATTGTGATGCGAGTTGGTCTCGAGTTAAATGGGTTACATTATCATTTGGATAACATAACTAAATGCTTTAATATAATCTAATTAATTAAAAACGATCATGAAATAACAACGAAGGGTAGGTTCCAGAACTTAATTCTTATTTCTAAAACGGCTCCTTGTTTTAAATGCTTTGGGTGGACTTACTTTACGAAAACTCAACTGTATTTGTAATCTCTTGCATCACATTTATTCAGTTTCAAAAACTAAATTGAATAATTTAAAAAATTAAAGCCATTGAGAAGAGTTTAATTGCTGTGTGTTTCCACACTAATATCGTTTTACTTTTGTAATTGAGTGGTTTCATAACAATACTTACTTGCATAATGTAATTGCCCCTTGAGTTTGCATACTTTATTTGATGATTTCGATATCATCTCGGTCAAGTGTTTCAAACATAAAATGTACAAACGTGTGTGCTCAGTTTGTTAAGGATTTCTAGTCAACTGAGATTTCGCTTGGAACAGTTTTATTTACCTATATAGCTCGACTAACACAGGTTTTGTGGCAAGCATATATATCCCATGTATTCATTTAGTTTAACTATGTAATACTGACAGTTTAGCACAGCTGTAGTGATTATTTACACAGATGAGAAACAGTATCTGTTAATAAGCCCCCGTAAAATCACTTTCGCCTTCATTTTCCTGTATGATTGTTATGATGTTCTGTGATTTCCATAAAATCGAAACGGTGATCCATTCATTCCAAAAAAATTAATACAATATCTCTCATTATACCAACGACGATCCCCCTACTCCTGGTACAATAGTTGATTAACTTGCCACATTACCTTCCAGGGCGTATTCCCAGCTTGTCTAACCACACAACCCTAGATCTAGGTGTATATTCAAGTGTGTCTGATGTTTGCAGAGCGGAAGCGCCGCGTGTACGACCAGTACGGCAAGGAAGGGCTGAACAGCGGCCGAGGGCGGCGTACCACGCACGATGAGGACTACGACTTCGGATACACCGGCTTCCCCTTCACATTCCGCGACCCGGAGGAGGTGTTCAGAGAGTTCTTTGGCGGATCTCCTTTTGGACAACTTTTTGCTGGTATGTCACATTTAGATACTATTTTTTTTCGTCTCTTGACATAAGTCGCTGTACCGGTTTGGATGTAAATTGTTGTAGGGATTTGATTACCTTATTTGCTTAAACAAATTCCTGGATCACCATATAGGTACAAGAAATACTTCAGACAGTTTTTAATAGAATACATAATGTCTTTTTCCCACTTAAGATACATATAAAAGGTCTATAGTATCTCGTTACTCATCCCCCATTAACTTAACCAAACCCTGACGTGTAAAATCTCCTTATTTATCTCTCAAAATCTCCTAATTTAGCTCTCGTAATCTCCATCTAGCATTTTCAGGCAGAAATTAAAATTTTATTTTTAAGGGCATGGATAATTATATATTATATACACCTTTATCTATTATATATAAGTACGCATCTATCTATATACTCATACATTCTCACTCACTTGAACCAACATTTATCTTATCAATAAATAATATATTACATATTTTTTTACTACCTAATAATATTTATATAAACAAACACTATCTATATGTACCCTAGCAATTAATTATATTAATACCAGCTTTCAAATAATAATGTCTATAATGTTATTAATTAAGTACATGATAATACATACAGAAGTTTATACTCACAAATTTACTCAATTTCTGAAGTAGGCAGGGTATAAACAGCCTTCTGGCAACATTTAACTTGTCATCTTAATTCACTCACTTTTTTATGCAAGTACCGACAAAACTTGTATGTAACCTTATAAGAAATTCAATGAATGTGTTGTTTTTTATGTTTTTCACTAAAATTAATCATGTAAATAGTTACTTACTAAAAACTATGCCTGTGTCCTTGCTAAACATTATGTTATTAGTTTGTGTTGCCGAAGAATCACATGTAAAACTAAGGCATCAGGCCAAACCAAACCTTGTTTTGCTAAAACTTGTTTGTGATTCAACAATTAACAACTGTGTCTAACTATAGTGTTTACTGGATTGAAATCAAGGCACTACAGGTAGGTACCTACTTAGTTTTAAGCACACAATCATTCAGTAGTTTAAAAAGTTTTCGTTTGGAAAGATTGTTGCTGTGTTGTGCAAAGTTTGCTCAATGTAAAACCACACTAACTCACAACTTTCCTCCTTAATATAACAACTAGCTTTGTTGTTGTTTATTAGAAAAAACTGGACATCATCACACAGGTGATGACCTACTTTGATGTCCAGGGTTCACCAACTATTGTATAGTTATAAGCCCTATCTCATAGTAAAATTTTATGTTCACTACTGCTATACTTACCTGTTTCTTTCTAATAAGGTCAAATAAACGTTTTTATTATTATTATATTATTATCCCTTGGCGATGAGTTGCCTTGTATCACGCACGTCACATACTAATACGAATTGCTAAAGCTATTGAAACATCTGTACTTATATGTATATCCAAGCTGAGTACGAAGGTGTTCAGTTGACCTCAGGTTATCGCCCCTCCGTAGTGTCAAATCATTGAATCGCAAGATCACCACAAATTGCAAAATGTTGAGTGTCTGCCAACGTAAACAACAATACTAACGGCATTGAAAGAAATTCTTAAGCGAGTACTGCAGTAGACTGACCTCAGTTTCTTTTAATTATAGACGTAGGTGCAATATCTAATACCTCGCATCGTTTACTACAAATTGCATAATCCACTTATTACATGTATCTATAACCGGCCGCATGCAATTAGAATTTAAATGATCTCGTATTATATTCGAACCTCACCTCATTTTCAATAACGTATCGTCGTTAGCGGAGTTGGTCAATCCCCTGGGCCCTTTAGTTTCCGTGACTATCAGTTCAGTGTAGTGCTTATATAATAGTCTTATAACAGTGATGGAAAATAGATGCAGACGATCGTTCGGGAATGGAGAGTACCAAAAACAATAAGAATATTGTATTGCTTGCTGAAACTTAATAGGGAATATAACAGGCTATGGAAAAAAACTGTTATTACAGTTCCCATACCTAGCTAGTTATATATGGACTATCAAGTTCCTGTAAGTAATTTTCGCTAATTCAGCCCGTGGTATTCATGAAAAATCATTAGCTAAGGCACGGAACGCAAATCAATTTAAATATAATTATCTACTTAAGCAGCTCGGACTAGATTACACCTTACTAATTTTACCTAAATAATTATTTTTCCTGATTAATTGACCTATTTTATCACAAAGCCGATAAGCTAAATTTTGTATGTTCGTTGGTCAAATAGCCAAATTAAGATTATCTACTTTATTTTACCTATATATGTACCTACTTAAATTATGTATAACTCAGTAACTCGTGTCCCACTAATATTAGAAACGTAAGCTTGTAACTAGGTGTATGTTTGTCAGTTGAAGATGAAGCGATTGAACCAAATTGCATTTCATTTGGTACGGGCATGGGTAAGACTCTGGAATCTCTGGATTAACATACATAATATGTAGTTAATGTCGTTAATACAGGATTCAAGTACATCATCCAGACCTTCTGCTAGACGTTGTCAGTAATATTTGTAAAAGTAATATTACTTATCGGTGACAGCAATTTTTTTTTTACTAATACTGGTTTGCACTTGGCCATAGTTTGCCTGATGGTAAGCAAAGGTTATGGCCTAATATGGAGTAGTATTACATACATATACTAATGTACATATAGTACAAATACAAATTATTTATTCATAACTCCATAGTTACAAGTCAGAAGTAGATACCTAGTCAGGTCATAAATTCTGTCACATGTTTAATATAAAATAATTGAAACAACTTTATTCTTTATGTAACCATTTATATACCAAAATGAACTTAACAAAACATAGATTCTTATGACAATAAAGTTTATTCAAAATGACCTCCGTGATTTTGAATACAGGCCTTCAATCTGCGCGGCCAGTCGTCTATCGCTGCACGAACGAGGTCCATGTCAATATCGGCGGCTGCCTTAATCAAGGATGTCTTGAGTGACTCCAAATTGGGATGAGGCTTTGAGCACGCCTTTTCCTCCAAGTGTTGCCATATCTTCTAATCTAATGGATTCAAATCTGGACTGGAGGAGGGCCAGTCTTCGTGCCGGATGAAGTCGATTTCACGCGCCGCCAGCCAGTCTTGTGTGCTCTTCGCTCTATGAGCTGGCGCCGAATCTTGTTGGAATACTCAGTGCTTGTTATTGAACATGATATGAGAAACAGGTTCCACAAGGTTCGTCAGGACTGTATTTTGATACACAACTGCATTCGTTTTTACACCTTTCTCACAAAAATGTACCTCTGTTAAGCCCCAATAAGAAACTCCCAACCATACCATGAGCGAGGATAGAAAATGACCTCGTTGGACCCGCGGAATACGTTTGCTCGCTTCTTCACTACTGTGTACACCTTATCATTTTGTTTGTTGTAGCTCTCTTCTACGGTAAAAAATTTTTCATCCGAAAAAAGAATTTCCCGATATTTTTTTCCTGCGTACCGCTTCAACAAAGCGCGGCATCTCTTCAGTCTCAGGTCCATTAGACGAGCATTTAAACGATGTCCTGTTTTTCTTCGATATGCCCGAAGCCCTAAGTCTTCATTTAACACCCTTTTCACCGTGGTTCTGCTTAACCCCATCTGAAGGGCCAACAGTTTCTGCTTACGTTTGGGATTTCTTTGAATTTGCGCCTTCACAGCTTTTATCACTGCTGGAGTCCTAACAGACCGAGGGCGACCACTTCTTGACCTGTCATCTACACTAGAGTCTTCATTGTATCGTTTGATGGTACAATAAACGAATCTTTTGGTTATATTAAAATTTTTCAGTATGTCAAAAATTTGAATTGGCGCGTAACCGCAACGATGCAATGCAATAACTGCAACACGGTCTTCTTTAAGCGTCCACTCCATATTTAAAAATGAGTAAAATTCTAAAAAGTATACATTTTTATTTTCATGAACAATTCGAAATTCGAATTCAATAAACTTTTTTGTGGCCAGCATTCTAAAAGAAAAGTTTTTACTGTGTGACAATACTTATGACCTGACTAGATAGATGTGCATGTGTAGTTTACAATAGTAAACTTCATAAAAAATAAAATGAGTAGTACATACATACTATATATATAGGTACATTTAGTAATAGCTACATTCGTCGTATGGTTGCAGAGATATCGAACGGGCACGGGCACGGGCACCACCGGCACAGCCGGCGCAGCCACCCCAGCACGTCGCTGACGTCGTCCCTGTTCAGCCCCTTCGGGTTCGGCATGGGCGGGCTGGACGACATGTTCGCGCACGCCGCCACCAACGGGAACGCCTTCACCTCCTTCTCCACGTTCAACAGCTCGCTGGCCGGGCCCGGCAGTGCCAACATGCGCAGCACCACCACCACCACCAGGCTCGTTAATGGCAAGAAGGTCACCACCAAGAAGTAAGTACACCTTAAACTCTTTTAAGAAATCTGTGTCCATACATTCTATCTATACATATTAATATACACACAGCGCTTTGTTCTACAAAGCAATATATTAATACACACTTGAAGAAATTATGTCCTCAATTTGACGTATGTGTGTGATATTGTCAGTATTAAACGATATTTAAGTGTTAAGAGTGCTAAATTTGTGTGTATATAATGTATGTTTGGACACTGATTTCTCGGAAACTAAAAGTATGTAATACAAAAATATTCTTTTATTTAAATTAAGTATGTTTCAGGTTAGGGAATATTCTTGAGTTTCATTAAATTAACGTTAAGTATTTTGTATTACCTGTGACATTTTTTAGAAATGTGGTAATGTATAGATTGAATATTAATGTCATTTATATAAATTAACTAAATTGATTTAAATTATCGAGATTTGAGTAATTGTAGCTTAACTTCTGGCAAATTGTGTTCACGCGTGAGCTCTCATTCTTAATAAAAAAAATTGCATGTTTCATAATAAGCCCATGACATAGCCAATTGCTGGATTAAATGCTTTGCTGTTTGAGTTTATGTGTTTAGTCGCTATCTGACAAAGCAAAGTAGGGCAAAGGCCTAGAAGCCTCGTTTAGCAGTTATCTCGGTCCAATGCGCGGCTTACGACTGGTGTCGTCACAGCGCGGTTTCAGATTGTAATTGTAGGTCAGTCAGGATACATGCGATGCGGGTAATTTGTGTGCGAAATCGTTAGGAAAGGCAAGTTTCAAATATTATATTGCTGTGTAAATGCATCGGAGAGAAATAAAATGTAACAATAATATTGTTTAAAATGATATTTTTACAATGACTTGATCGTCCCTAGAGAACATTTAAGTAGTTAAAAGTAAAGTTTTATGTCTTTTTTAGTTTAATGCATTTGCACGAAATAAAACTGTAATGTTATGTCGTAACATGTATAAATATGTACTTAATTAATCGTATTTATTTCTTACTTGCAGGGTCACGGAGAACGGGCGCGAGACTGTGATGTCTTACGAGAACGGGGTCCTAAAATCAAAGACTGTAAATGGCGTACCTCAATCACTAACGTACAGTTAAACTTACTAACTCTAGCCTTAAAACCAAACACGATCCAAATGTTAATTTGTACTCGGCAAAAAGCGCGATGAGTTCCAATTTATTACTTTAATTTTTGCTTAATATAAACCGGTAGATCCAGCAACTTGTAAATTTTACAGTGACGGATCACTCCTTCTTAATACAAAAGTCTTAATTTAGTTATTATTTTGTTACTTATGCTTTTTGAAACATTTAATAACTGAAGCTGCAGTAATTTTAAATTAGATGGTTGTTTTTAAGTCAAAAAGGTGAGTCCAGACAGTGCAAGTTTGTGAAATACGAGTCGTCTTGGTTCCGTCGCATCGCCTTCCAAAGTAGGCTTACTTTGTTTCGGAGTTGATGAGCACATGTGTTGTTGTCACAAATATGCCACTGGTTTGGTTCTCATCGCATGAGTTTAGTTTGTGTTCGGTCGTCGCTCACACTTGATCTCGTATCTTAATGTAACGAGTATTGTAATTGTACATCCTATCACGACTTCTACTATCATTTTACCTGCCCGATGTGTGGTGCGCCGATAAATAAATTGCTGCCAACTTTAGTTTATTTTATTAGCGAATTTCAATTTTATAATAGTAATGTAATCAAATCACGTTTTAGTTTAGTCAAAAAGTGTAACGTACGTATATGGACATTTTCGATCGAAAATCATTGATGATTAGTGTAAAAGTCACATAAAATTATAGTAAGTAAAAGTAATCGTGTGAAAAAATCGACATGTACAAAAGCTTTAATTGTCAGATTACAGATAAGTTGCCAGGACGCAATGTTTGAGCTGTGGTTTGTAAATCTGCTCAACGTACTACGGGAACTGGTCATCCTGTCTCAATTTTATTTTGCTATCATACATTATACTTAGTATAGACTCTTCGAAAATATTATTCAATGGGCGAATGAGTTCATACCCATTGTATTTTATTTACGAACTAGCATAGACCTCACGATATATTTTTCTCATTTTTTTAACAGCCAGACATTAGTACATGTCTGCCACTCGTCCTCGGGATATGAAATGTTATTTTTCGCGGTGTCTACAGGCCTGCGTATTATATTTGTTAAACGATAAAAGTTATACAATTCTCGACATTATTACATTGATTGACAATGCAAATATAATAAACTTACACCGATATTCGCGTGGATTGACTGACCCCCTACCTTATACAATACTTTGAGTTACCTACGTTTATTACTTATTTTATTAATAATAACCATATCCATTTTATATTGCTTGTATGAGAACAGTCCACAGTACGCTCGTACTGTGATACTTTCGATATGCTTTTAGCCTTTAGTGTTGTGGCAGTGGTTAAAATTCATCATTCCTGAATTTAACTTTTGTACCTATACATTATGAAAAGTAATATTTTTAACTTGTATTTTTGTGCCGTTTTTGAAACTTTTGCCAAATATTGCTTCATAAGTTAATTCTTTTCATGTATTTGTAACTTTAGGTTCGTAGGGTCTCGTAAACAGACATTTTATTTGGAGTAGTGAGATACAAGTAGCAGTTTTTCACATTTCTATTGTAAACTTTTGGCTATGCTGGAAATAATGAACATGTATGTACTTAATATCCATTTCTCGTGCACTATGCATACCGACAGTACTACGATTAAGTTAATATTAGTCCTGAGAGCAGGTCGAACACGGCCGCGCTCCCTGCGCGAGCGCACTAGGAACACATTAACGAGATCTCTCAGAAATTGTCAACAAACAAGCACTGCAAGTGGAATGAATAAATAAAAAATAATTTGTATTCACGTCTATTTTATTGTATTACTTCCTTGGTAATTTAAAATTCACATTTAGTTTGAGAGTTGCACCACATATAAGTAAATATTTTAAGTATAATAGTAATAAATATAATAAGTTACATCAATTGATAACAATTTCTGGGTTAGATAAAGCCCAGTCTAAAACTACGATTCATGTATACAGAATACGGCCATTATCTCGCTAGGTTACTTAACTCGGTGCTTACAACAAATGACACCTATTACCAAATTCATTTTTTTTTCCTTTTGAATCAAGTTGTATCTGATATTATAGAGTAACCTTTAGAACATGTTCGACATATCAAAGGTCAACCGGAGGATAGACCAGCGACCAAGAACCTTATCACGATAACAACCACCCCTGAGCCGTCCTATTTAGTGGTAGCGTGATAGGGCCATGTAAGTAGCACCAGCCTAGTCCAGCTGCTTGGAGTAGAGGTTCTCGTTGCGGATGCGGTACTGCTCGCTGACGGCGAGGTCATCCGGGTACTCTGTCTGCTTGTGCACGTTGGGCTCGTATGCGAACCCGTTGAAGTGAGTAAACTCCTTGGATATGATGTCCTCCAGGTGGTACAGGCGGGATGGCCGCGGGACTTCTTCCAGGTGCTCTGCAAATTATATTGTGCACCAAATAAATCTTGTATCCGGGTGACACAGTGATATTCTTATAAATAGTAGGTACCCAAATAATTGTTATGTTTATTTTAGTAGGCAATAAGTAAGATGGTATTTTAAACACTTCAGAATAAGGTCGGAGAACAGTTATAATAGAGGAGTATTGCTCAGTTGCCCGCGAAACCCGTCCCTGCCGGGACGAAGGGTCATCATCGTTGTAGGGGTCAAGAACATTTATATCAGTAATATCCTCAACTTTCACATTAAGGCTCAATTAGGTTAAAGAAAGCCTAATCGAATGAAATATGTTTAAGCTTCAGTAGCGAAGTTTTTCAATAAGCTGTAAGTGTACCTTGCGGCACAAATCTCTCGGACTGATCTACAGCGACGACATTATAGAAGGGCTGCTTGCCCCCGAAGCGCAGTGCGTCGGCGCGCGCCACGTCGTCCCCGCCGCGCTCCCAGCCGCGCACCACGCACAGGTAGTTGTACAGGGTGTGCTGCACAACCATACCCACCGCGAACCGCAGCTCGCCCCAACGCTGCCTCACCACCATCTGGATAAGATAACAATGTGATAAGACAATTATGCAGGGACCCTGGCGCGCTTGTTAATAATTAACAAGTTAATAGTTATCTGCATCGACTACGAACTGTGAAATTCAGTTTGCAGTCGATGCAGCTGCGTTTTTACAAGATAAAGCGTATAGGTTATAGTATAGGACCATGTTATAACATGGTCCTATACTCAAAACCTCATTTCTAACACTTCTGAATGATTTATTGGATGAAAAAACATCAACAAAAATACGTTCTCTTTTATCTTAGCATGATATGATTATTATACTGTTGCTTGGAACGTCGCTCTGTTTTTGCATGAAAATAGTTACATACCTCTCTCCTTTGAGGTGGTGATGATTTCGTTAAGTACGAAAGTAATGTTATCATCTTCAGTTGTTCATCAGTCAGCTGAAAAAAAAACATTCATTTTGAGCAATAATTCACGGGAATAACTTTTTAAATAGCATGTGTTTACTGGCTCATGCCCATTCTAAGCAACAGCAACAATACTCACACTTATTAATTTGATGGGCGTGGCCAGAACTGGCAAATGAGTATTGTCTAGCAAATACGGTAAATAGTTTTTATATTTGTTGTCACAATTTGGATTGGTGCTTAGGAAGTCCAGCAAGTAAATGGCATTTTGCATATACCTGCGAACAATCATGCAATTATCATGATGTGGAAGGTTATTATATCAGTTACGAATAACTGTTTTAGTGTTCAGAATACATACCAAGTCTTGTAGCTGCCCATGGGTAGGAGGAAAGCTGAGATCACATACTGGAGCAGAGCATCTGGGTAATATTTACTTGGAGGTTGGTCACTCCTTGAAAATGGGCAACTGCGTTTTGGCACCAATTGCCCCGTTGTCAAATCAATCTTACATATTTGCTTATTTACTCTGTTCTGAGAGCCTCGTAGCTCTAAAAATAAGTGATTGGGAAAAGCTATCAGCTCACACCAAACGCCAAATTTCTTTGCTAGAGCGGCATATAATGTTGCAATCACAACATCATGCCCACAGCCCATTTCAACCACCTGAAAAATATGTTTAGGTTTAGCTCAGTCTACTTTCAAATTGTTCGCATTTAGGGTCACATTAGCATAATGTGTGTGATATAAATACTAATATAATATATGTAAGTATATAAGATCGAACACAGTAGGTACTTACTTTAACAATATCAAGTGTTTCCAAATTTGGCACAGAAACAGGAGTCATTCTTTTATCTTTATGCATGACTTGTGAAATAGCTGCCAGAATTTGTATCTCGGTAATATATTCTTTGGCACATTGTTGTAGAACAGGAATGTTTGCTCTGTTGGGGTGAATCTTCTTCAGCTCCTTTTCTACCATGCTTGCTAAGTTGTTTAGCTGTTGGGAGAATATACTAGCTATATTACAAAAAAACATGTAATGTATGTAAGATGTATTTATCACACTCACACATATAATAAAAAAACAGAAAAAGGTGAAAGTTTGTTTGTATGTATGTTTGTACATCACTCATGCTCAAATTATAGCACTTGGATTGATTTGGAAGAAAAATATCTATATATACAGACTTACATACTTTGGATTAACATAAACATTCTTTAATCCATGGGTAATTGTGGACAAAACCATAGGAGCTGCAATTTCTTTATAACAATGCTATGAAAAAATATTGTCAACATCAAATCAAACAATACTTACTACATCCTCAACCTCTTCATCAGTGTGCATCCTGATGGGATCAACCCATTGTATAAAGAAGTTCAACACAAATGTTGGCGGCAAGTCATTCCTCAGCTGGGCTTGCACCCACTTCATTGTCAGGTATGGATGCAGCAGATGTTGCACTGCTGTTTTAGTGTAGTGCATTTCTGTTAATGTAAAAGGCCTGGGGAACATTTTGCATTCAGTTAAAATTAGTTGTCTTCATAGAAGGATATCTTTTTCACTCTACAATACTCAACTTCATATAACAAAATCAATTTAAAAGACAGTCAGTGTGTTGCGTCCCATAATTAAAATGACTGCAGAAAAATAAATTGTAATAATTGTAAACAAAGTAAAGACTCTTTAGTCAGTCTGACTTACTTGTTTCCAAAGCGCATAAATGTATCTTTATTAGCTTTCTTCATAAAGCCCTGAAGAATATCGATGGAGCAGTAATATGAGAGTCCATTGGAGAAGGTATTGTTCAGGAATTGTCTCACTTCATACAGATTTATATCATTGTTGCACCTGAAATTTTATTATGTGGCAATATTATACATTCATTATACCTAACAATACAACTTATCACATGAAATGATAAGGGAAATATACCTAGGTAGTTAACATTAAAATAAAATTTTCATTAATTAATATTACGTAGAAAGCTCTCTACTAAACTTTTGTACATTTACTTTTATGTCTAGGTAATTTACCTGTAATAGTAGGCGGCCATATCAATAATGCGAGCATGCACTTCTGACTGCAAGGTGGTGAACCACTTCACTTCATCAAACCAGTTGCCATTGGCTTTCTGTTCAATCTCATTGTACACTGGTTTGTTCACACTGAAATAACAACAACAAAACATAACTTGAATTAATGTAACATATCCTGTAAAGGGCTCAATAGATGCTGCAGCTGGATTCTGGAATAGGGGTAAGGGTGTACCATGTTTTCTAACAAGATTTTGGAAAATACCCTTTGTCACTACCTAATAAAAAGTCAGATACTTACGTTGTCTTGAGCTTCAATTTCCATAGGCCCTGAGAGCTTTTGACCAATTCATTAAATTGTTTACATGTAGCCCCAAACCGAACTAAGTCCGAAATGGACGAGTATTCAAGGATTATTAAGATGATATCATATGGCAGTAACTGTATTACAGCTGGATTATCGTCTTCGCTCTCCATTTTATTAGCAAAAGTAAGGTTTCTTTTATTATTTGTGGAAAATCGCGCAAAATATGTTCCAACTTTTACAAAAACCAAAACACCATTGTTTGGAATGCCAGAGTAAGTTTAATTAAGCTAGCTGAAACAGTTCTAAAATCTTCGAACTTTCATTATGAAGTGGCAATGTATGTTTTCCGTATTTCAAAATATTATGAAATATTCCGTATAACTTTAACAAGTGGTGATTTAATGTGTCGGGTACATAACATGACAAATTATTTTTAATTTTTTTAGCGTGAAGAGCTCTATTTGTACATGATATGGCAATTTTATCTGTAAACTTTGACGTACGAATAATGTCAAAGTCAGTATCTAAAGTCAGGTCTTTAGTCAGGTCATCTGGGTCATCATCATCATTAGCGCTTTTGGCAGGCTTTTGGACAACAAGCAATACAAGCATACATTGTTGGGTAATTGAAGCTATACAATTTACCATCTAGCCTATCTTTGGTAAATAAGTTTAAGTTCCTACACCAGAGGCATAAAAGTGTATAAGTTCTACATATATCGGTTCTATTTATTAAATTAAATCACACTACTCATAACACGATGAAACATATTGAAAAGAGTTTATGACACGCCCTATTCGTGATATGGCTTCATCAAAATTAGGCATGACATGACAAATCAATATTACGAAGTTTAAGAGCAATTATCCGCACAGTAGGTACGTAGGTATTATAATAAACAGAAATCACGCCTTTGTTACGCTAATGGATCAGTAAGCACAGGGCTAGCTGTGGGCAGGTAGGGGTTGATAAAAAATAGAACCTTTAAAAATATAGGTGTTTATAATCGGAGTTATATTATTATACCATGGTCATTACCATAACATTTAATCCAATTATCTAAGAAAATGCAGTCACTGTTCCTTAGTTTGGTGAACAGAATGTACCTACCTACAAAAAGGGGGAGTTATTTACAACTGGGCGCTTCCGTGGATTGATTATCACGTTAAATTGTAGTTTGTTACATTTTTATATACATACCTAGATCACGTGTTATTCTTATTTTCGTGATCGCCTAAATAGGTAGTATAAGTGGCGCCCCCATTATATTATTTTCAACACCTTTGGTCCATCTTCTAGCTACAAAACTTAGCAATAGTATCATAACATGACCCTTTTTAACTTACCCTTAATGAATTTATGTTTTATACAGATCAAGGCTCACGATATCGCAACTAAATACTTAATAGTACAGACAATTATTATGGCTATTGGACTTGTACATGAACATCATATTTATCATATAAAGGTTTTCCATAAAGATGGCGCTTGTGTACAGTTGCTGTTTTTGGTTCTCGCTGAGATTAGGCGGAATACTTATAGGACTATTTTCTATAGTATGTATATGAATTAAAAATTAATATAATATTAAGTATATCCTGGTCTCTTTGTCCAATATACCAGCCTAACTCAATCACCAAGTGCGCGAACCGAATGAAGCTTATGAGGTCAACAAAATGGGGCCAGAATTACTTTAGTGGATTGGAACTGGCTCTCAAGCGAGGCTGCCGGTACACGCCGTTAGAATATACAGCACAGATTAACATTTGAAAGCAAACTAAGTAATGAAACGAACTTACTGAGTACAAAATTACCGACTATAAGTCTATAACTAATAAATAACTATTTCAAGTAATTTTCGGTCCAGTTTCAGGCAACGGCGGTATTCATATGTTGCTGCCTCGCGTACACTCACTTGCAGGTGGTGGAAGAGCAGTACGCAGAGTGGAACAACCAGTACAACCTCATTTATTCAAAGCACTTGATGGAGATTGTAATGGAAGGTAACAGAAACCAACTAAAAATACTTATACCTATATATTGTAGCAAATGAGAAGCAATTGCAGCGAAACGTAGGTATTGTTGTTCTCGATATATGTTAATGGACAAATAGATACAAGTGTAGGTATTACGTTTTTTACAGATCCACACAAATATATATCCTGGGCCATTGTTTGCAAATGCATCTATGTTATTGCATGCATAATTTACATCTATGGAGCGTATGTCGTAAGTCTACACATTCTACTATTACCTACTTATGCATTTGATATTATACTTACCCTATGTACAGCAAAGAATAAGTACCTACTATTTATGCTTAATATAAAACCTATGTGCACATGAAACCTACCAACCTACCTGATACTGGTAGTACTTTTTTTTTTTTTTTTACTTGGGATAGGTTTACGTTTGACTACAGCCTGCCTGATGTTAAGCATTGCTGCAGCCTAGGGTGTAACACGTTTACCTAGAAGATACCTATTAACTCTAGATTTGAAAACCCCTGGATTGTAGTTCGCAGGAAACACAGCTTCTGGTAAAGTGACACCTAGAGAACATATCCATTAGTCCTAAAACAACAATACATTTTGTATGTACAATGAATTTAATATAATATACCTATGATATCTCTCGAAGCACGAATATGAGTAATAGGAGTACCAATTACGTACAAATTTATTGCGTTCTGTCGACTACAGAACAGCACCAATTGTTCTACGCCGCCATCACACTTAAGTGGCCGAGACCCAATTTCGTTCGGCTCTATTTTAATGTGTTGTAGTGCAACAACATGCTAATGTTCCCGTTCCTGGTGCTGGAGCTGCTCCGCCTGACGCTGGTGGTGGGTGTGGTGACCACCGGCCTGCTGCTGCTCAAGGAGAACACCATGGACATCGGTTCACTCATCGGCGCCAGCGTCCTCGCCGGCTTTACTCTGTGTAAGGTCTTTCAATCTAGAGTTGGAATACTTCGTATATAGGTACCTTTATGTAGGTAAGTTTTTTATACATACATCCTAGGCACAATGTTTAATATTAGGCAGGCTGTTGTTAAAGGTTTTTTTATTGTGAAGGGTTGGTATTTGTTTATTATTCACCGGATGGTCCACAACCATGATGAAACTCTGATTGATCGTTCAGTTAGAACCAACCGCTTCACTCTTTTTGTGATTAGCTAGATTTTCCACAGCAGAGTAGAGCAGAGGGCAGAGTTTCTTAATTTCGCTGAGAATAAAGTGAGAACACAAACTCGACACAAATCTTCGTCATCCTCTAATTTAGCTCCAGCGGTATTATAATGGAATGATTTTTATGTACAGTGGGTGTGTTCTACCTATGGGTGTGCGCTGCCAACTTGCCGGTCCTGATCAACGAGATGGAGCGCGACGAGCAAGCAGCCACCATCGCCAAGCTTCAAGAACTCGTCTATTCCAACCAGAGACATAGGAAGGGATTTGATAACGTGCGGTACGGAGCCCCTACCGATGATACCTATTTCACTAGAGATGTGTTTACAGTGTCCAACAGAAATATTGCCATAAAACCCATGCATCGCTCTAAAATACCTGTAGCTTATTAAATAAACATTGTCTATATACCTACTTATTTCGTAACCGAAATCGGTAGGGTTGCAAACTAATTTGATTGTATTGTCTTGTAAGAAAACACGAAATAAATCAACTAATACTCCAGGCGCATCCGGATTGGAACGTAGTTTCGTCATTTTGTAGTGGGTAGGCCTGAGAGTTTGTAGTACTCTAAATAAAACAATAAATCATTTTAACAAGCAACATAAGAGATATTCTTAGTGCCGTATGTCAGGTACATTACTTGTTTAAATAGCTAGAATAAAATTATTACGTACGTAATTTGTACACGCGACTACGATCAGATAAGTCACATCTAATGGGCGTCACGCGACAAAAAATCTAAAATATACACTGATAGTGGATTCGTACCTAATATACTTACCAACAAAAAGTAGGTGCACTAAGAGTGGATTTATGTCTAGTTGGTCAGACACAACAGTAAAAAAGGATTGTATTTATACACGAACATATGAACATATGACACACCAAATTTATTCCATAATCTCTCTCAAGTTACTTTCTGACCTTTCTGTTATATGTTATAAACAGTCTATGCGTATATCTCGACGCTGTAGTCGAGCTTGGAGCCGCGCTCGCTCTTGAAGCGCAGGTTGACGTACGTGAAGCCGACACCGCCGGCTGTGATGGTGGGGCTGCCCGCCGTCTGTGATGACTCTCGCACTACCACACCCTGGAAGTAGTTATATAGGTTTGTAAATAAACCACCGACCCAGCATACATTTTCATTACTAACAGACGACATAAGTAAGCAAGCGCTTGCTTTTTCGGGTTAAAAGTACCCATATGTATGTATGTACCAATACCAAAACTACGTAAATAGGTATCCATGAAAACGAATGTGCTACAAATGGGTACTTACATTCAACTCAACTCAAGAAGTTATTTATCAACTGTGATAACAGCAATTAGCATAGTGCAGAAAAGTTCATTAACCACGCACATATGAAAAACTTGAAGCTAAAAGTTTGATAAATTTAGGTTTGGTAATACCAAACTTCTTCTTATCGAATAAGAGTGGCCAACTCTCGTGTCAAGAGTTTATCAACCGCCGTAAGAGCCTCTGACATGTCTTAACGACCAAACTAACATAACTGTAACTTACCTTAATAACATTCTGTCCAGGATCAGAGTAGAAAACTTCTTTGACGCGCTTCTTGAAGGGAATCCCCATGTAGTCGACCTTTTGTTGCCAAATGAGGCGGCCGTTGTAGCTGTTACCGACCAACAGGTCCGTGCCTACGCACGTAGACACACAGCACAGAGCCACGAAACTCAGAAGAAGCACGAATTTCATCTTAGAAATAACACTTTCTACTATTTACTGAACAGTATCGTCGACGACACTAACACACTCCCGAATAGAACCAGCAATTTGATTAAAGCACTCGCATGGAGGTCATAAGCCAACGATAAAATAAGATAACTACTATTAAATGAGTGTGTAGTAGATCTGTTAAATATTATATAGTACCCAAGCAGTCATTAAAATCCGTTTAGGTGAATTACCTAATTATGAATATCAATTAGTCTTGTTTTCCTGTATATTTGGCGAATACCGTTACATACGACTAACTGTTATTATAGTATCTAATTATTACTGATAGTGGACTCCGCGAATGGAGTATAGAAATCATGAAACAGTTTGTAATACTGGAGACTTTTATTTGTTTAGATATCAATAAGATCCCATGATAACATCATTATAATTTTTAAAGGTTGCAAAAAACAAAACAGTGTATATTTATAATACGCATTTTCATATCGTCAATATTTCTATATTATAATTTTATTAGGTAAAGGCAAACACACCGGAAAATTAAATCAGGAAATATGAGAGCGAACGCCATCACCAACATTCCTAGTCGCTAGTTAACTAACTACAATACCAGTGTAAATAATTATATCACAACAATAACGTACCGACTAGATACCTATCACCTGTCCTAGCACACTGCTGCCCCGCTCAGACGGAGCTCACTTGCATGGCGGCGAAGCGTGGCGTCGTCTCCATGTCCAGGGAGTCCGTGGTGACCTGCGACCTCGTGTCGGAGTTCTCGGTGCTATTCAGTATGGAAGACATGGACATCTTCTCGTCTTTCATGCTCCCGTTCGCCTCGGAGGAACTGTCGAGAGCCTTCTGTCCGTCCACCGCGTCTCCGCCGCCGCTGCTGAGAGAGCTCCAGATGGCTTTCGAGGAGTCTTTCAGCGTGACCTTTTTCTCGTTGAGGTTGCCGGTTTTGTCTTTGGAGTCTTTCGTCTTTTTGCCGAGTACTGGGAAGGAGCTGAGTTTGGGTTTGGAGGCGCGCACGTTGGCGCCGCGCTGCATGGGGGCAGCCTCACCCTCGCCCTCCTCGGTGATGGAGGTGAGCGCGTCTCCCTCCGCCACCGCCGCCGCGCCCACTTGGATAGGAATGTCGTCTGCAACCAACCAACACAATGTAGCTGCATTGTAACACCATGTGGGCTCTCAATATCAAACAAATTGGTGACGATTGCAAGAAGGAATAGTTTTAAATGTGCTTCTCAAATTAGTTACGTCGGTATTGATCGTGAATGTGTTGAAGCGAATGGAACAAGTCGCCGACACAAATAATATAATATAACATACGAATGTTATCTGACAAATATACAACACAATGCATATCCGTGCCTACGCAGAGTGCGTGCATATGTTTATACAGGTATTGCATTGTTGTAGAAAGTCATTGTGCTTCACTGAACAATACATTCTATGATAAAGCTTCAGTGTTTTTCTTCTTGAATTCAAACCCTACCTTTGTTTCAATCTACATGATTTAATTATTGTTATTTTGATTCTGGTCTATGATATCACTCTGATTGCAAAAACAAGTACCGGCAATCCAGAACTTATTATCCAAACAATGTTGTGATGAGCACGAGTTAGGCAGCATGCAATTACACTCATCTGTATTAAACGGAAACACGTTTTTGGTATTATTTAATTGTAATTTACAAGCACAATACTCTATAGTTAAGCATGTCTACAAGTTTCCACCCCACATAAATGTGAAAGAAATCAAAGTACCTAGTATGTACTATATATAAACGTTATTTAAAAATATTTAGTTAATGATTTAAACAGCATCGACACCCATAGATACAAAGCCCATCCTAAATATCATATCATAGAACTATAATTCATACAAGTATCAACTATTGCAAAAATGTAAGAAATTCATGTTAGAACAATAAAAAATAAAGACACAAAGCAACTAAGTTGTTACCTGGTAATTTCTTAGTTCGGAATGATGCGTTAGTGATCATAGACTTGGACATGGTGACTGTGGTGGTGGCCGGTGATAGCGCCACACTTATACCCATGGGGCCGTCGCAGGGTTGACCTGAAATATAAACATAACAATATTGGAAAATAATTTCCTCTGGCGCAATATTACATTTTTTAAATTACAGATACAAACACAAATAGTTTATTGGTCTAAAATACATTTGTAAAAACGTACCTATTTTATGTTATGTAGGATATGCATATTAGATATAAAATAATTATAATACTTTTTTGATAAGCTAACCTTGACTACAATTCGCTTGATGTTAAGCAACGTTGTAATCTACGATCTAGGGCGTTTGCCTAGAAGAAACCAAAACTCTCGACTTGAAGACCTATAAATTATAGTTGGGAATGGAGATAAAAATATGTGTTATCAAATTGGTTTTGGGACTAAAAGAAGAAAACTTGCTACATAATAATTATGAATGAAAAAAAAGCTTAAAAAATCACCACTACTTCATAAAGAAGACACATGGATAGGGTTCTCAATTTCATTACATGTCACTAAAGTACATCACTATCAAAATGTTCCTTTAACTTATTGTCACAATGATTTAAACATCTAACAATCTACTTTAAACCCAAATGCATATACCTTCTTCAGTCCAAAGTTAAAAAATATCAAATATGTTTGGTAGGGAATCATCATGGACTATTTTCTCTTCATTACCAGATTCAGTTTCTGTTTCTGTGTCTACAAAAGATGATAAAAAATAAATAAATAATCTGTTTATTCTCTATAACTGCTAACTAGAGTTAGGAGAATGCTTGGCCTAAAATTAGGCCACTTGCCTCTTATAGATTTCCTTAAATTTGGCTTTATTTAGATTAAAATAAGTAAATACACACTTTTTTAAAATACTAAATGTAGAAATGAGCAGGATGCAAGCCTGATACTAGCACTTGCCCAAGTTTGGCCACCATATTTCACCCGAAAACGCTTTGCGCTTGGAAAAATGCCTACAGTTGCGTTTTCGCATGCCATTCCACGCCGTATTAACATGAAAGCAAGGGCGAGCATCGCGCGCATAGCTCCGGCCGTCGAGTCTTGTCCACACGCAAACAATTTTGCACAATTTGAGAAGTTTTGCAGACGTTCTTGACAAAATAAATTTATATAAAATCAGCAATTCAGAATATTCTATTTATGGCTCTTTACTCCTCTAAATAATAACATTATTTTTTAGATATAATTAAATTGGTTTAAATTTCTGTACTACTTTTGGAAAAAAAGGTGAAAAATATTTCAAAACAACTATTTTTCAAAAAATAAAACTATCGAGCAAAGTATACGTATTTGTGTTTTGGCGTCTTTTATTGTCTTAACACTGAATCAAAATTATATAAACTGCAAAAAAATTAGCTCTACTTATCTTATATATTTCGATTTTATTTGATTTTTATGAAATGTCGATTTCACATAGCACCCCGCGTTAATACGACAGCAGTGAGTTATCCATGAGTCATAACGTCAATACTCAGTTATTACCCAAGAAACATAAAACGAAAACATCAATCTATTTATATTTAAGACATTATTATTATTATTATTATTATTTAAATCTCTCACCTGAGGGGTTATCCTTCAAGGAGTTGATGACAGCGCTGGAGACGAGCATCACATCCGGGTACAGCTCGTATTGAGCCCGCTGGTCTATGTCTTTCACAGCTTGGAACGCCAGCGTGTAGAACTCATTGAACATGGCGAAGTAACAACCCTCTATCATTTCCAGCATCAGGTTTGGTGACACTGGTATCCGAGATATAGGTTTGCCACCACTCTTCTTCTTTTGAAATCCTTGTGTTGTGATCCTGTAAACATGTTTAGTCTTATATAAAACATTAATTTATACATTATGTACATAGCACACATTACGTATGTAGTCCCAGAGACTAGGACAATGTACATAAATAAAATCTTAGAAATCAAAAGTAACTTCATAAATTTTATTCTCTGCTGATTTAGTGAAAATTTGGCCAATGAATAATTGATATTATTGAAACGAAACTAAGCTAAAAATATAATTTACGCGATTGTCACCCGCCCGCCCGTAGTTGTGTTAATGGGCGGGGCTTATGGAACTCGTTAGCTACTAACTGCATCCAACCAGCATTCAGCTATTTCCGGCATCGTAACCAGTCACAAGCAAGCTTTTTGTGTGAGTAGTGTGTGGGAGAGAGATGAAATGTGGAAGCATTAACGACGCAATATTTGTTACGAATTACAATTCTGCAGGTTATAACTGAATTAATAGAAGTGTAATATTTACCTGGATGCAGCTATACAGAAATGTCTCAGAGCTAGTTTGGGCAGCAGACTGAGCTGGCGGTTGTAGATGAAGTAGAGCGCCGCCATGACCTTGAGTCGGTTCTGTGCGTTGAGGACGTCCACCTGAGACAGGGGCCCCCAGCTCACCAGCTTTGTGTTGCACTCCTCCCAGCGCCGCAGGGCGCTCTCTGTCAGGAACTGGGGTCCCAGGGATAAAGGCTGGAAATGGAAATAAATAAATTTTATAGAATTACTAGTAGGTACAGCCCCACAGTTTCACCCGCATTAAGACAGGACAAAAAGTAGCCTATATGTTAATGTACAGTCTAATCTCTGTCCATACCAAATATTTTCTAAATCATTTCAGCTGTATCACTGTTAAAAAGTAACAAACATACATACACACAAACTTTCACTTTTATAATATACGTGGGATGATTTGTTTTGTATAATAATAAAAATAGATTTCATTAGAATTTTAAGTTCCCTGCTTGTAATAAATTCTCAACATTTGAAGTTCACCATTCTCAAGCCTACTAACTTTGGCCACCAATAGAAAGCCAAATACATACCTCATGGTAAATAGAAGACTGTGCCAGGGATGGTAATCTGAAGGATACAACTTTTGGTTTGCCGGCCTCATCTACTACTTCAAAGTTATACAACCCTGAAAAATTACAAATAATATGCTGTTATTTCCATGAAGATACCAATCAGTCTCAAGATTATCTCAATAGAAGTCCTAAACTGACTAAAATGTTACTTTTTATCAGTGGGACCTTCAAATAAACAGTTTCGGTGATATTACCTATACTTTGTAATGATTTATTCTTTTATTTTTCAGACTGTTACTGTTGGTGATCAAGGTGTCATCTGTTTTTTCACAATACAATGTTTCAATACTTCTTAACAAAACTTGAAATATTGGGAAAAACACAGATTTTAGAATTAAATATTAATAATGTTGTTATACTCTATATAGTAAATAAGACTAACAAGTACTTACCAATGAGCAATGTCTCTATACACCTGTATGTCTTTTTATTAGTTTGGGCAACAGAGCTCAGGTAGCAGTATATGAGAGTTGGCACAAACTGTAAACTGAACCTTTGCAGCTGGGCCTCCTTAGATCTGTAGAAGCTGAACAGTTGTGTGCACACACTCTCTATTAACTGAAATGTGACAATGTACAGCTATTATATAAATAAACACTGATTTGAACAGATATTAGATGTTTTTCTGCTTTTATGACTTAAGTGAAAGCAATTTAATCAATTCTACTTGCCACAAAAAAAAAAAACAACAAATAATAATTATATATGTACTTTATATATGTACTAAGTCAGTTATAGTGTATACCTGTATTTATGTAATTAGATAAGATCAATATTTATCCATACTATACAAAGTACAAATAAACACAAAAAGTCAAAACATACTTAGGTACTGTCAGGCCCTGATAGTAAACTATATAAGTAGGTAGTTTAAAAACTGAACTTTCTTGTAAAATACACACCTGCTCCAAATTGCCACCGGTCTCTTGAATGCTGGTGTCTTCACATTCATCCCCAAAGTAGAACAGGTTGAATATGGCAGTTGCTATCTCATGGTTATGCTCATGCTCAGCAGCAAAACTTTTTATTTCATTTTCTTGTAATGATGCATATTCATTTAACCATTCTGTGAGCAACTGCTTCCACTCAGTCATGTTTATTTTCAGTTATTTTAGTTGTGTTGGAACTGTAATGATGGGAAAACATTAAAAACATAGTTATATTTGCCTCCTAAATTTTCCTGCCTAATACGTTTTGACTGCTGATGAGGATAGCAAAGAAATTTAGCTCAAGTGTAACACTGGTGATGTCCTATGACCTTGTATGTAATTATATCAGGTTTAGCTGAGGATTTTAGTTAGGACAAAGTAGTAAGCAAACAGTGAGTGAAACATTATAATTTCTGAGTATTCAGTATTTATAGTTTGTTTCATATTCATTGATGTTGTAATGTAGTAAGTGTGATATTGTGACACACCCTCTCTAAAGGTATGTATGTTACAGTTACTCACTCAAAAACTTTTACGGCTGTTACATAGACTTTATAAGGTTTTCCTAACTACGTTTACGTTATTATATTCCTTCTGAAATATTAAATAAACAATAAATCTTTGAACACGCTTACCTACTGTTATGTTCTGTTTCAGATTTGTCCTGTAAAAACTAATGTTTACTCAATGTAGGCTAAATAGTAGTGCACTTATAGTATTATTGGTGGTTTATTTATTAGCTACATTCAAATGATTATTACGGTTTTAAGTAAGGAATACAGGGACTTTTAGAAAATATTTTCTTCTGAATTTGGTTGGGAAAACTTGAAATGAAATTTTTGTTTTTTTTTTATTATGACAATGATTTAATGAATGCTATTTTTTTCTATTAGAGGTTTTATTAGATGAATGTTTAGTAAGGCTTGATCATGCCGATCATGGCTTGATAGTCTTCACAGCGTAGGAGTTCATTGACACTTTGATCGACAACAGTTGTTTATGTCAAAATGTCATCCTTGTGCCACGTAATTCGAATGTCAAATGTCAAAATCTGCTGCCGTCGGTCGGAATGAATTTGTGTTGTGATTCCCTAAAATTATAAAAATAACAAATAATTAGGATTTTGTGGTATAAAATTATACATTTGCCCTCATACGCTGCCAGGATAGTCGTTCGATGGGTGCCTCCCAGAGTACAGGAGTACCAGGAGGTGGTTCAGAAGGATACCACGTATTACGGGTTTGTGTTGTGGTTTTCATTCGGCATTTTCTGATATTCAGAATTTTGGCTTAGAACACATCATGCAATCCGTATTTTGTCCACAGGTGCAAGATGGATCTCCTGGTCAAAAAGCAAATCTTCAGGCATTTTTTGATTTCATAGTTGCAATAGAGAACGTTAGACTCGACCAAGATAATGATACTCTCAAGGAGTTACTCAGGAATAACATCAACAAAACAATTAAAATGCTCGTTTACAGCAGTAAAACACAATCAGTACGAGAAGTGATGGTGATGCCCAGTGAGAGCTGGGGAGGTCAGGGCTTATTGGGAGTTAGCATTAAATTCTGTTCATTTGAAGGTGCTAATGAAAATGTTTGGCATATACTGGTAAGTAAGCACACCTTACGGAATTGTATTAATTTAGAATAGAAAGTTTGAATTATAAAGATTACATCACTGCTCTTTACTTGTACAGGAAGTCCATCCTTCATCCCCTGCAGAGGCGGCGGGATTGCGTCCCTTCTCTGATTACATCATCGGCGCAGATTCCATCATGCATGAGAGTGAAGATCTGTTCACTCTCATTGAAGCACATGAAGGCAGATCTTTGAAACTCTATGTTTACAATGCAAATGATGACTCCTGCCGAGAGATCCACATTATACCCAACCATGCGTGGGGCGGGGAGGGGAGCCTTGGATGTGGCATTGGGTATGGATATCTGCACAGAATCCCCGTACGAAATAGCATTGATTTGCCAACTCAGCAACCTTATGTGCCTACGGTATGTATATGTAGGATATATTTCTATCTGATTCCATACAATTTTATTAAACAAAAGCGAAAGTGTGCTTGTTGCTCTATTTTGTTCTGCTTTACACATCAACTTAGAATGTGAGTCTTATAATATACATTGTTTTTTTCAGCCTTCACCACCAGCAGATGCTGCCAGGATCATTCAAACATCCCCTGCTGCCGGCCAACAAAGTTTGGCAGCGGGTGTACAAAACCTTAGCTTAAATGATGAGAAAGCACCTTTAATTCAAGCTCCACAGTTATCTAATGTGAATGCTGATCACCAAAGTCCTCCTCCATTCTTGTCTGGGATCCCGCTGGTTAATCCGGGCAACTTTGTGGCTCCGAGTAGCCCTCCACAGGAGCAAGCCCCTCCCTCGTTACCACCTCAGTCTCTCCAGCAAACATTGTCACAGGCCCAGTCAGTTGTTTCTAATATGGCTACATATTCCAGCAGTGAGTATTGATTTTATATTTACATTGTTTGTGTTTAATTTCTAAAAGTTGAGTCAATTATGTGAAAACGTAGTGTTTACATTACATATACAGTTGTGTATGAATATGTGCCCTTGACCTGTTAACTTATTACTTTATGTAATCATTATTTTGGAAAGTATTAATAGAAAATATGTATATAAACAAATTAAGTGATTTATAAAGTTTACATATGAGAAGTACAGTGGAGCTATTTACTAAATTTGGTTCTTTATTTTTTCAGGCTTAGCAGATGCAACCCTCACAAACCTAGGCAGCATACCGTCTGTATCAAACATGCAGCCTCCGGCTCCGTTACCAAACTTGCCAGGCATTCCAATGAACCAGCCGCAGCCATACATCCCCATGATGGCCACGTACTCGCAGCCCGCCGCGCCGCCGGCCGCCGCGCTGTCCTACCCGCCGGCGCCGAGCATGGTCCCCACGTTCGACATGAGCAGCTTCGCCCCGACGCCGCTGCAGCCGCCGCCCATGTCGGGCGGCATGGCGCTGGTGACGCCGGTGTCGCTGCCGGGCATGCCGCCCATCACGGTGAGCGCCACGCTGCCCGTGGCCACCATGCAGGAGATCCACCAGCAGCAGACCCTCCAGCAGCAAGATCTGCTCTCATGAAATATCACACCACCACTATAAATTATATCTTTATGCCTTGAGAATTATTGTTCATTTTATGCTATATATTTTGCGCAAATATTATTTTATCATTATGTTCCAAATCAAATGTATAATTGAAGGCAGTTTGGGTTATCAGTTCTGAACGTGGTATATTTATTGAGTTATCAATGTAATTGACATGTAAGTATTTTCTCACATTGCCTTGGAGGTGTACCAGTCCGGTATTGTAGGATGGCTCCCTGTAGCTGCCTTCTTATGTTATTATAAGTGTAAATTTAAAATGAGAAATAAAACAATAAGGACTATTTAACAGCATTTATTTTTATTATTTATTAAGATTACATGTCATTATTTTAAAGGTAGTTGTAGATAAATTATACAAGTTTTGTCTTATTTAATTTAATATTATAAGTGTGTGATATATGTATTCTAAAAAATATAAATTAATAATTATGATTTAGTTTAGAAAATATATTTCACATAATTCTTACCTACTCTAGTCTATCATAAAATGTACCTATTCTAAGTGTAAAACTATGAACATCTTTTTTGCTTACAGTCTAGTTAGTAGGTACATTACATCTACATTTAATCTAAGGTACCTACCTATATGATTTTTAAAGTTTGTTGCAGAATAATATAATAATTCTACTACATCCATGATCTGAAAAGTTTAATCATGTGTTTGAAATACAGTGGCAACTTCTGTACATGCACTGGCAAGGATAACTATATATGTATGTTTAAGTTGGAAAAATTTAGTAAACAAGTAAGTACATTCGATATATTGTATTTATTCAGCATATTAATAATCTTAAAAAGTAGACTAGAAACATATATTTGGTTCCTAGTAACAAAATTACTTTGGTATAAATTTATTCCTTATACTAGTAACGTTAAAAGAGTTCGTGTAAATAAAGTGCCTATTACTATAGCGTTGTAATCGTTAACCGAATTACACGCTTGGAATTAAGTACGGGTACATAGTTGCAATGTTATGTACTTATTGTGCTGATAAGCTCCTTGCCGCATGATGTAACCTATTTGGTGTACGCAGTATGATAAATAGTGCCTACTCAATGCTTTAGAGATTAAAAAAATTAAATTAAAATGTATAATAGGATCAAATAATTAAGATTAACGCGTTGATCCCGGCCATACACCAATAACTTGCTTTTCAAGTTGAATGTGGTTGTAATGTATACCTACTTTCTTCACAGCGAAGGAACACCGCGAGGAAACCGATATGTTTCGAAAACCTCAAATTCCCAGAACTTTCATTTGGGAAAGGATGTGGGCGTCCACCACGGTACAGCTATTTTTACTCAATAAGAATGACGTAACACTAAGAATAAGATATTACGATTTTTAATAGTGTTTACAGATATGGTCAATTTACAGAATTTCAACTGCGAGCTCTATCTAAGCCTAGATATAATCCTAGGTATACATACTACTCTGTCCTTAAACTTATACTGGCACATATTACTATACAAAACTTTACGTTTGTACACTCGTCTACTTCGTTGTTTAACTATTTATAAATTTAGAACATTAGCATCTTGACCACTTATTAATTAAGTGTAGGTTTGTCTATCGTTCAGTGTTTATACCCGAGGTTATGATTATGAAGTGGAGTGCGCGCGTCCGAAGCAGGTCGGCTGTAGTTTGATGCAGGTGTCGGAGGAGTAGTCGGTATCAGGCGGGGGTTTCTCTGGCTCTAGTCCTAACGCAGGGTTATCGACCCCGAGCGTGAGGGGCGCGTCGCTGTAGAACACGCCGCCCGCCAGCTCGGACAGGCGCCGCCGCCGCCGCGTATCCTTGTCGTCCACCAGGCTCGGCGGCCGCACGCTCGAGCTGCGACGACGCTCCGCCCCCAGGCGGTTCGGTATGCGCAGACGCTTCTGTAAAAAATCGAACGTGCATGAGTACTGAGTAGGTATTCGTCATATGTAGGTACTTCGATGATTAAGTACGAGCTAACTGTGCAACTCTTTACCAGATCTCTATTCCTCTTGAACTAAGTATAATTTTTATTTATATTTTATTTATTTTAATTCTTTACCCATTCAAGTCGAGATTAAACTGATTTCTTCTAGGCAAGCGCGCCAGATCGGTGATTGTAATGTTGCATAACATCAGTTGAGTTGTAGTCTAGTAGGTAGTCTCCACATAGCATAAGAAACTTGTACTTAAATTGTATTAGAGTCAAGTAGTTACTCGTAGAAAGTACATAAACTTGGAAAAACCTTGGTGTTATAATACAAAGTAAATAAATGGTAAACGTAAAGATAGTGCATAACATCATGAGTTACATTATACTGAATGTTATGATACTAACGTGACGTAAAAGTAGGGTAAATTTCTTTTAGGCAAGCGCATTACATGTTAAGCTACAGTCGTGTTTAACATAAGGATTTATCTTTTACTAGGCTGTTCCGTACAAAAAATGCAATAGGGTGTAAGTAATTTGAATTTAATATGGATATATAATATTCCCTGCAAATAACGTTTTTTTTGCCTCTTCTAATTATAGTCATAATACCTTTATTTTATTGGGCAAGGCGTTGAGGAAGGAGACGACGGGCGGCGAGATGAGGTCGATGGGCACGTCGGCCGGGTTGGTGGCGCCGGTGGCGGCCGACACCAGCAGCCCCACCAGCAGCGTGGCGGCGCACCCCAGCCCGGAGTACCACAGGTAGGACACGCGGAACAACCAGAACACGGCCTCGTCGTGCGCCTCGCTGTAACGTTACATGAGAAACTAAGTATTAAATATTATAGGTTAACTTTGGTCTATGAAACTTCGTCGAACTATGAATAAATTAGTTAAATGAAAATCAAAAAAATATTACTTGCAGCACAGAATATTTGCAGAGTTTACTTAGCAGTGTGCTCTTTGAGCTGATAAGGATTATTATGATGACCCAGCTGCGGTGTTTTCTGCGTTTGTTTGTCTTATTGATCAAGTAAGTTACGTAATATTGTTATAAACATGCTTGGAATAGTTGACTTTACTGCAGTATGAAATGTCCTAGGCTACGATAACATTCTATTGATGTTGGTGTATGATGTAACAACAGTATCTGATGGTAAAATATTTGTTTTTCTACGTCAATCATGTGTATATTTGGTTTGATTTGAGAGCCAATGTTAAGAGTTGTTGAGCTAAGTGTTACCACTGCCCACATGATTTTTAATTTTCGATGTGCTGTAAGGCATTTAGTACTCAACATGAATAAGTTAGTTGGCCTAAAGTCAAAATTTTATGAAATGTTTTTTGCTCAACTAGTGGAGATGGTGACGCTGAAGATGAGATTGACAGGCGTGGGAACTACGAAATGAGCGTCCTTCGCCAACGTTGTTATAATATATATTAATAACAAACTAAGAACAACTAATATCTATCGCAGATGACGCATTAGAAAGACATGGATGAACTCTGTGCCAAAGGAGTGGCTGACTTCATATAGATAACGAAGTATAAATACTCGTAACATAGGGAATAAAATATATAAACATAGGTATGTCAATCACCGAAGCTTTGCCATAGCTAATAGCTTAATAGCGTTTGCTTAGCATGGGGACAGATTGCGTTGTGTGATATGTCCTGAAATATAATTATTTCGTTTCTATATACATACATAGGCGTGATGTCGAGTGAAGCGTTCCCGGGCGTGCAGCCGGTGGTGACAGGCGGCAGGCGCGCCACGGCCACCTGAGCCAGCTGCGCGCCGCCGCCCGCCGCCACCACCAGCACCAGCCCCGCGGCACCGCCCCATACTGCACCCTGGACCAATATACTAGTTAATGACACATATGTAGGGATATTGGTGGGTAACTAAACTAGCAATTCAATCCCAGCCCTACATCAGCGATTTTTTTCGGTAATCGATACCTACCTATACATCTATTCTATCTATCTATACATATAATAAATCTGAAAAGGTTAAAAAATCTGAACATATAAGGTAAAGTCACTAGTAGTTGACCATGTACCTGTAGTTGACCGCTAATGCACATAAACCGTTATAATAAGAATTCGCGGCAATTTTTTAAACTCATTCGTTAATAAGTAGTCAGTGCTGCCATCTGGTCAACTAAGCGCGAAAATCGCGCATCCATATCTGTCAAATATAGAAAATGGCTGCCAGTTGTTTGTTGAGTGACGGACCATAAAATCAATAAATTCGTTTTTTGTTACAATTTTCGTAGAGATTGAAAAAGTTTGAAGCTAAATACTAGGAACTTTGTCACCTTGTTGACGGTAAGTGTTTTTCGTTTCTTATTCGTTTATGGTTTATTTAAATGACAGGGTAATTAAAATTTGAAGATTTGTTGACAATATTGAGATGTGGGGGTGGTCCACTACTGATTCCGTTTGACTGTGATTTTCTAGTAATTGACCATGGTGGTCAACTTTTGATTTATTTTGAGATTGATTTTCTTTAGTAGTTGACCAATTTTATGGTACGTATATATGTTTCAGGAAAAACTTATCAGGAATATCTACAGAAGAAATTAAAGCAAAAAGAAGATCTTGAACGAATAAAAGTAGAAAAGGCTGCGGAAAAGCTTAGAAAGAAAGAAGAAAAAGAGTCATTAAAGAGAATCAAGACTCTCACAAAATTAGAATCAACCAAAATAAAGCGGGTAAAAAAAAACCTGCGATTCTCTTCCTCCAGTTCAGACTCGGATGCTGTGGTCTCTTCAGGAGAAAGTGTGATTGAGTCAGAAAATGAGCTTGAAAGAGAATCACCTATTGTGGGTTTAAAACCCCCGCAAAAAGTAGATGGAGAATTTGTCATATTTAAGTACGACAATAACTTTTATCCTGGAAAAGTACTTAAAGCTACGAAAAAAACAGCAACAATCTCATCTATGAAATCAAATGGTCGTTTGTGGAAATGGCCCGAACATAAAGATGTGCTCGACTATCCCTGGGATGCAGTAGTTGCTCATATAGAGGCTCCCAAGAAGACCAGTTCTACGAGAAATGTATTTGATGTCCAGAGATACATTCCTTGATATAATTTTTGAAGTTTAATGCCCATAACACATAAACATTCAGGACCATAATCCCTTTGGCAAAAAGTTTGACGTTTACGCTTTGTGTTTGACAGTGTCCTTTTGTTTTATAACCATCTGTCGGATCTTTTAGAACCTTGTTTTTATTTAAATTATAGGCTTAAAAGGCCTTATTTTTCAAATAAAACGTTTTTTTAATCTTATTTTGCTTCTTATTTAACAAATAACCCAATTAAAATTGTAGCATCTGAGTGGTCACCTACTGATGCAAAATATGGTCATCTTCTAGTTTTTAGATGGTCAACTACTAAATTTCTAATATTGGAACATTTTTATTTTTTTTTAATTTTATTCGACCATTGTACGTGGTGAAATGCTTGTTCATATGTTAAAACACTTATCACAGGGTTTCCAAAAAAAGAAACTAACTGAATTCTTATGATAATTAAAGTCAAACATTTAAAAATAATATTCTGTCTCCTTAAGTGGTCATCTACTGATGCTTTTACCTTAGATATTAGAAAAAATAAATTGGGTATACTTTAAATCGATAACAAAACACGTTTCATCAGTTTATAGAATTTTTGTCTGTTTATTCAAACGCTTATCACGCAAAAACGTCTGAACGGATTATCATGTTTTTGGTATGTAGGTTGTATGAGGTTTTAGAAGTGTCATAGGCTATTTTTTATCCTGAAATAATGCCAGCGAAGCCACGGGCGTCCACTAGTTTATAAATATAATGAAAACGCCTGTATAAAATATTTGTACGCGTAGAGGGCACGCGTTGATGTCTTTTGTGTGACGTAGCACCTTTGTAGAGGGACATACATACATCTCGTAGCAATTTTATTGTTGTTTTATTGTATGTAGTAAGTCAAGTTTGCTGAACTAAATTAAGACAGTTTAAGATTTGCTACGCACTTTACAAAAATATATACATGCTCAAGAATATTACTTTCTACACCAACACAACCACGATAGGCACATAATATTTATGTACTCATTTTCTATTTTACAAGCTTATTGAGTTGTGTTTGCAATGAACTTGAGTAAGTAAATCTTGTTACGATACCCAGGCTTGAGAGTTAAAAAGATCAATAGTACTTAGCCTTGGCTAATTAAAGCTCATCAATAAGCTTTGCTAATCATCGCCTCAGTGAAAATAGTGACCTCACTAATTCCGCGTGTTATTAATATTAATAATAAACTTGTAAGTAGTTCATTAAGGCAAATAAATAAACGTAATAGTACAGTAGTAGTACGAGCGTATAGTAGTATAAATTCATTTGATAAAGCCATTTCAAAATTTCCAAATAGATAAATTTTAATAGTTGTTAATAGTTATTAACCTTCCTATACTCGCGCCAATTTTTGTAACACCTATACTCGCGCACGGTGTCACAGACCGATAGTTTGTACCCCTACAACATATTTTTTTTAACAAGAAACACATAAAGTATTACTATTATTTTAAAGTTTAGGATGTAATGAAACAAAACAGTATAACTAAAAGTTATTTTATTAATTATTTTACCAACTTATAGTTTTATCACAAATCAGTCTTAAAATTTGAGATTATTTTCTTAAGTACTAAAAAATTAAAATAAAATCTGAACTTCTTTTTAAAAACAAATTAAACTTCTTATTAATAACAACAAACATATCAATAAACATATTTATCTATGTTTGACTTAATTTTGAGCCTCGCCATAGCAATATTAATACTTACACAAAAAGTTACACCTATACTCGCGTCGGTCTCGTGGACCGATTGGTGACGAGTGCTACAACACGTGTGTTTCGCCCGAACGCGCGGCGTGCACTAAAACGAAGTTAGCCACAAATCCGGCAGCTAGCAAGGAACTCAACTTCTTAGGATTTACCTGCATAAAAATAATTACGAAAATGTGTTTCGTCGGTCTCACAGACCAACGCGCGAGTATAGGAAGGTTAATGGTACTTTGGAAATGCAACAACCTATGCACATAATCTAAATAATCAGGTAAATACTAAGTACTACACTTAACTAATACTTCGTTTTTCAATTCAAAAACATGACCATGAATATCTCGCACCGATTGTTTGCTCTTAACGTTGGTATAGTGCTGAATGCCACTGACCTTAGAATTAGCCCAGGGGAACAGCATCCCCAGCGAGAAGAGGCCGAGGGACACGCCCCCGGCCATGCCGTTGAAGGACAGCGCGAGCTGCAGGACCGGCCCGAGGTGCTCCACCACGAACACCAGCCCGAACGATATCGCGCCGCACGCCAAGCACACCCATTTGGCTATCTAAAAAAATATATATTTAAAAATCTATTACAAAAAAATTGTGGAAATATGACAAAAATAGTCTCAGTGGTATCAACTTAGTAAAATTGATAAGGAAAAACTTAACTATTAACTAAAAAGGCAAAGTCATATCGTAACTTAACTATTATTGTTTTGGACAGTAATATTTTTATAGCTTCCGGATAGCTGTCAGCTGTCCAATTTTGACTTGTCAAAATTGTACGATTAGATGAAGAAGAGGCTCTTGAGCCTCTTCTAAAGATCTCTTACTCTTTTTAAATATCTTAGTTTAAAATATAGAACAGATACAAAGTAATATCAATAATCATTATCAGCAGGGCAAGCACGGCATGAGGACTAAAAGTCTTTCCACCATTTTATCCACCTGTCACCATACACCAAGTGGATTAAAATGGTGGAAAGACTATTAGTCCTCGTGCCGTGCTTGCCCTGCAGAAGTACAAACATGAGAAGTATACTCTTACTAACCATGGCTCCTTTGCTTTCTGGTAGTGTGATGCCCAGCAACCCATTTGCTAAATCTGTGCAAGCTATTGCAGCTAAAGAGTTCAAAGCGGAAGCCACAGTCCTGTTGAAAAATTGGTAAACGTATTATAAGAAACCTAAATTCCAATTCAATCGTCCTTTGTTATGTTACAGTATCAAATCGAGTAATGTAACGTAATGCAAGTAGTTTTCTGGTTACATCTAGATTTAATCTACTTCTTCAGTAACACTGAATGGGCCTTCATACGTACAAAGCAAATGGAGGCAAATCGCAAAATGACATTTCTCAAATTGAAACCAGTATTCCAACTGGACGTTTCCAGATAAGTCCCAATTTATTGTGGAGATATGATCAAGTAGCAGTTACAAAGCCGCTTTCAAACGCTGCGGATTGTCAACCCCTCCCAAAATGTTCCCCTACAAGATTTATCGTTGCATTCTCTCGTAACAAATAATATTTGTAAAAATTTTGAGGAATTAACTTTTTACTTGACAAAAACTGGATTTTACATTATGTTTGCTTTCGATTAAAATTCAGTGAACAGTGCCATGGCTGCAGTGCAACTCAGGATTACATACGTTACTCACCCAAGACTAGCAGCAAAAATACCGGCTACGAAGAACCCCGGCACCCCGCGGGCGCTGCCCAGCTGCCGCACCACGTACAGCGGTAGGAGACGATCTGACGCGTTGATCTCTCCAGTCTGACAAACGGTAATTTACCACATAAGTTACCCAATTTTCTTATCTTGCTTTACTAGTTGACGTATTTGCTACCTTATTTGTTAAACAAAGTGCAAACGAAATGCGTACATAATGAGTCGTAAAGCTATCGTAAACGAAAGAATTCGGATACGCTAATTGCATCATCGTACGACATTCGACTACAATGCGTTGTAAAGCCGCCGCCACCGACCACAGGACGGCGCGGCATTAGAATAAACGCCTACGTGTTTACCTGAATAGGATCACAGTCGGCATAATGCAAGGCTAGTATGGCGCCAGTGATGAAATTGACGGAGTATACGCCGATGAGACCGAAGGCCGACACCCAGAGCGCCACACGCACTTGGCCGATCCTCTCTACTGCGAGGTATTTCTGCACTGACGCCTGGTTGGCGCAGAACATGCTCGTCCAGTACATGGTGCCGCCGACCACCACCGACCAAAACGAATGACGGACCGTTGGGTCGGGGTTCATGCTGAAAATAAAAAAATTACATGAGAACTTTCAATATTTGATAATGTTAACAAAAGTAATTCTCTTTCAAAGAGAGTTATTGATCGTTTTTCTACAATTTTCTAAATAGCCTTATGCTACAATCATGTGATTCAATTAAAACTTCGTACGAGTATTAATTAAACCCTTTTTAATTGGAATGGATAGACACTCGTACATCATAGGTAATTTGTAATTAGCTACGGCAGATAAAATAACGTAATAGATAGGCGTGTCGAAGCGGGCAAAAATGGGGTTACGGGTCAATTTCAATTTACGTAAGTACAAAAATGTAGCCTCTCTAGTCTACAAAATATTCAAGGCAAAAGTGAGAGAGGTAGGATATTAGCATATTGTTGTTGGTCGTGTCGATCGCAATGTTAAATAGCATTCCATTTACACGGTCGGGCTGGCGTTGGATTAACCGCTGCCTTTGTTTTTAGCACCTATTATGTGTGTAAATGCTTTAACTGGTCGTACATAAAGAGGTAGTACATACTCGAAGAAGTGCAGCCTGTGGGTGGTGCGCGCGTGGTCCCAGACGGCGGCCAGCCCGCCGACCTGCGCGGCGCCCATGGCCAGCACCGTGGCCAGCGACCCCACCAGCACCGCCGATTGGAACGAGTCCGTCATTATCACCGCCTTCATGCCGCCCTGGACAACACACACACACACCGCACTTGTGAAATCGATAATGATGCTAATATGCCACTAAATCTGTACTTTCAGAAAACATTACATAAAACTTTTTGTCGGTCTACCGTTCTACATCAGACTTCATTGACATTATAAAAATATTAAATAGTGATATTGAAAAAATTGGCCAATGTGCCGTCAATAGTCACAATATTACGAGATTAGTTCTTACCTGAGATGCATAGAAGATGCATACTACGTACACCAATGATACCGCGAGATACGTGTTCAGTCCGGTCACTGCAAAAAAAATTAACATACATATTACCTAATAAATAAATATTTTATGTTTGTATGCCAATGCAACTTACAAAAACATTTTTACCACCATCTAACTCTTACATGCATACATATTGTGAAACAAAACATGACGAAGAACCACTTACAATTTTTAGATCTAAATCACGCATGGTATCGTTATGACATAATCACTACGTATGGAAGACACACATCATAGGGTCATGAGTAAAATGGTATCACTCGCGGGCATTCAATGATTACATTTTGATGGCATGGAGTAGATAGGTACTCGATTGCATCACAGCGATGCAGGCATAGGCGCGTATTGTATGTGCATGTGCATCGATAAAGTTTGATCGATGGATCGCCTCTGGACTGTTTCAGCGAAGCACGCGCCTTCTCTACCATTACCACGACAAGTTTAGCCATAGTCGTAAACTCAACTATTGATGGCACCTTTAGCAATACGACGCGACGCTGAATACCTGAGTACCTGCGATCATTATGAAATATAAACGAATAAATTGCACGTAATAAAAATCTGCATCGAATATTTTATCGATTGGTGATTTAAATCATATTGCAACAGATGACCTTTGAGGGGAAGTTACTATGGGCATCGACTTACGAGTACCTACTTGGTCAAAGTAATAAATAAAAAAAATATGTCCAGTCATAGAGACGTGCGTTATAATTTTAAGTCCAACGATCAATTTTACGTGTTTGTGAAATATTAAACTACTGCAGATACCAAAATAGTATCCAAGTATGTTACAGCTGTTCGAATTCCCTTCCAATTACCAAACCAGCAATTTACTTTTGATAACTTTGTATTGAATTGGAAGATTTGTTAGGCAATAAATCTATGTTGTTACATAAAAATAGTGAAGCATTAAAAATAACGGCTCTACCAGCTTAGGCCTATGTTTGATGTATATTCGTCTTTATTTCCTATCGCACATGAAGTGAATGCAACATAAGAACCTATGTACGTCTATTTTTGGTTAGGCTCAAAAAGTTATATTTTATACTTACACACATTTATATGTAGGACTGTAGGTATGTCTATGTATTTAAATGATAAATTGCGATGAAAAGAGACATCAAACGCATTCTCGTACGAAGAACTCCGGGGTCGAATGTTATCGATAAAAACAATATGACACGTATGATTTCACTTTTAAGGCTGTATACTTATTTGTGAAATACTTAGCACAACCCTTGGCAGTACCGAGTACAACCGATTTCCATTGATCCGTGTGTAAAGAATTACAATACGACATCAATAACTGTGTGCTTACATTAACCTACTATGTATATCTGTACTTACTAACTTATTTGGCGCTGCGTTACCTCTGGATTTGCTAATTGGATTTGAGTGTAAAGAATCATAGTCAAACAACATACTTGACTGATATAACAATTAATTGGGTAGGCACCTTCTTATTGCTGAATCCGATATTGGTTCAACAAATACAAGTAAATATTAATGAATTCACGGGTACTATTTACTACAACTGTGTTGGTTAGTGCTTGTAATAGTTATAGCATTACTAGGGTCCAAACGTCGCACACGACCAAACCTTAAATTGCCCACAAATTTGGTCACGCTGCTATTATTGCGAAAGCCTATTGACATTGACTATGCAAATGATATTAGAATAGAAAAACGATTTCATAACAATCGAATTCCTAGAGCATTATAATGTCCTTTCTATTTTAATTTTATTAATTTGCCAAATTAAAATATTAATTATTATGTACGTTGCCTATTCTTCTTTTCTATAGAAGCGTTGACCGGAATTGCAAAAGCGGCAGTATCATCTTTGAGATGTAAGATTTCTGTAAGTGTTGCGGTAATAATAAGTACTTAAGGTAATAGCTTTTTCAACTTTATTAGCGTGTAATAATATTGCAGCGCTGCTATTACTTAGCTTTAATTGAGGCATTTGAGGCCGTAAATTATTGTGGCCATTTGCTAAACAACTCTTGAATGAGAACATTTTGACGCATCATTATTCTGTCGCTATTAAAGTAGTAAGCACTACGCAGTTAGTCGAATTTTATTAACGCCTCTATTATAATAGCCAGTTATGTATGTAAGTGTATATCACAATAAAATTGTGATCACTAAGTTTAGGTATTCTAATGTGCGTCCCATTTCCAAAATATATGTTTATGCTAGAATACGTACCTTACTGTATTTAGGTGCGTGTAAACTAACACGTATCAAATATACGCACAACCGTTTTATTTTATATGTGATGTGTGTAAGATAAGATATTTATTGTACGGTACGGTTCTCCTGAGACACAAGCATTCTTGCTTAGTTCAGAAGAACCGGGCCTATTCATTGCATAAATAAAATATACTTTACTTTACACATACTTTATAAGATTATATTACAGGCTACAACTATTGTATATTTTAAAACGTTAATTGTGTCGATAAATGATTTTATTATTATATATATTATTATTATTGTAAGGTGGAATCCTACAATTAGATAGATATATATCCAAAATGTACACTATTTACGATCTTTGATACCACGATGGTATTTCATAATATTAATGCACATGAGAATTTCTCAACGATCGCTAAGTAGCGAGTACGTCCGCGTCAAATGAATGTGGTTCAAGTGAGCACCGCGCGCACATCGCGGGGTCATTATACAGATAGAGTTATTAAAGTGAAATGACCAAACCTGTCTACTTACCATCAGATAGCGCCAGCGCCGGCGCATACACCGCTACGGCCGTGTATAGAATCATTTGCAGCATGTACAGTGAACTGGCGTACACGCGGGCCGCTTTGCAGAAACGAACTTCCTGCAAACATGTTACTCATTATGATATGTTAGATATGAAGCAACAATGTATAATAAGTATAAAATACCTATTTATTTTGATTTAACTTGTGCTGTATCACTTACTTTAGCAACACAAAAACCCGCTTACAGTTACAAGATAATGTGTCAGCATCTTACCAAATATTCGTAGCAAGAGGTGAGGCGCAGACGCATAAAAACTGGCAGATAAAGCTGACTCGAGATGGGTACGATGATCACGAAGGATATGCAAATCATCCAAAACTGTGCACCTGCCATGTACATCTCCGCTGGATTGCCTAACAGCTCTATAGCGGTTACGAAACTGAAAAAGTAATAAAGGAAATATAGCATGACATGAAAGGACATTTACTAAGTTGAACAACGATCTTCTGGACCGACAAAACGACGAGTAAAGCTGTAGTTACCTGGCAGCCAGACTCAAGGCAGTCGGGAAAGTGCCCATCGACGAACCTCCCAATAGGAAGTCGTCTCCAGTGGTGGCCTGCTCTCCGAAGTATCCATAGAACACGCCGATGAGGCATGATATGATCAGCATGGCAGCCAGGACGCTATAGTCCTCCCAGTGAAACAGTTCACTCGTCGGAATATCATCTTTTACATCTGCTGTCGAGGCTGTCTTGTTTGTTAAGATGAGATTTGGAGCAGCTGATACTATTGAGAGCAAACTTGCAGCGCATACGAACAAACACGCGTACAATATCTGAAAACATAATATTTATTAAATCGACCTGATTGTTTCGCCGTTGTTTTACGGAAACTTCCTGAAAATGAGAGCTGCTTGCTACATAGATATATTATCTATAGGGAAGTAAGACATTCAATCATTTAATTAAAAGTGTGGGCTGGCGGCATCTGTATCGGTTTCGCTTATTCGGATGTTCTCTTCCTTGATTAATTAGAAAAACACACTTTAATTGCCCTCCAAGTGGTTAAGAGGCGTGTCGATTAATTTGTGGTTCTAATTCTAATTGCAAGGACACGTAAACCTATACTGCGTTTACAGTAACGTTACATTTTTTGCAAAGTTTGGTCTGACTTGCACCTTAATCATATTAGTGTGTGTGTAGGAATTCGCAAGAAGAAGATAATAAACAAGAAAGCATTCTCTCAGAGCTCCAATCTAACAGAACAGTCCTTTCACACTTTCATAATAAAGTACACGCGCGCATATTGGTTTAAGCAGCTATGTTAAATTTATCAAGACCACATTAACATTCCCTTGTAAGATGTAATGGAAATGTCATGGTGGTGCGTGGTGCTGCGATAACCGTCCGGCGGCGGCCGCGGGCGGTGCGATCCGGTTCGAACCACAACGCGCCTTCTTGAGCCGGATCCCTCCGGAGAGGAGGCTGGCTGCGATCAAATTCCACACAATTAACCAGTTCTTGGACATATTGTTACGAAGCAATGAGCACGCCATCATATAAATTATAACAAACATGCTCCATTATATAATACACTTAAAGGGCTCTCGAGTCAAATTGACGTTAGCATTTGAATAATAATCTTATATCTGACTAAGTCACATGTTCTGGTTTTTACCGAAATTTTAGTAAAAAGTCAGTAGAGTGAAGATGACCCGTGTCCTCTGTGGCCTAACCTAACCTAACATAACTGAGGATTAAGTTAAATAACCATTCCATTTTTTTGCTTTGAGACTCGCTACTACTAAGCATGCCTTATTTCTTCTTTTCTATAATAACTATTAATATATGGTATACAATATGACATTATTAGATTTGCGCACAATACGCTGAACATGTCAGCTGTTTCAGCGGCGGCTGTATTTATTTGAAGTGCTCGCAATAACTATCTGAAGTGATATCAATCAATATTACAAGGCTGCACCAGTCAGATCTAGGAAATCTTAATCATAAGCTGACAATTAATTCAATTAATGACAATACATTCTTGGAACTTTCGTGTATGCCATAAGAACAGGGTCTCTAATTATGTTCTCGAACTAATTCTGATTATTTATATCATAAGCAAAAGTGTTAAAGTGCTTCTGTTTATTCTAACTCTGACGCCATACGACTAAATAAATAAAAAGCAGATTTTAGAATTCACTGGTATAATCTTCGATATTATATTTTGTATTCGATAGACTTCCAAGCAGAACTTGGGCAAGCAAAAAAACTATAACAAGACTACTGAAGATATATGTATAATAAAAATAACTCATGTACTTACATGTAAAGTAAAAAAAAAATTGTCACTAGATATAAGCAGAATCTTAATAATGTTTATCTGTTATTAAAAGCTATTTGCTGCACCTAAGTATGTAGGAACAGGGTACATATGTACATGTCTTAACTGTATATATACTAGTTTAAGTTCATATTTCCCTGCATAAATGAAAATACTGCAGTACGTCGATAGGTCTAAATCCCAGATCCTCCCTGAAATAACCAAAAGTATTTAGTACTTAGTCTGGTAAATAGGCTACTTTAAGATTGTATCATTTATGTTTGAATTAAGACTTAACTGTATAACCTCATTATTAACTGATTTCAAAAAAGGAGGTTCTCAATTCTTCTGAATGTTTTTTTTTTCACTTTTAGTTTCTTATAAAATAATCAATCATGTATTTACTACCTACTGTATTTATGTATGATCTTGCTACTACTTCATGCGTCGATAAATAAAATTGTTGTACATATTTCGAAATATGAAAATGTGACCTAGGAGGCACTTTCAATGTTTTTTGAGCCTTGCATGTCTGACGTTCGAGCTAAAATAATTTGTATTCAAGTGTGCGTTACGAAAGCACCAACATCAAGATGTTAAACATCTTACTCAAATGGATACTAAAATATTTCATTGAAACTTTTACTCGCTAGTTTTTTTTCTCTTTTTATGAGTTGATTGATTACACAAACTGTTTAAAACGAAGTGTCAAAGGTCACATCGTGGTAAAGCTAATTATACTAACGAAAATATCTTGACCTCATCCTTGGAAGGTAAAAAGTTACGAAAGTTTTTGAACCGTGATTTTGGAATATTATTCAGTTTATGTTACGTAGATAATAACATAATTATTGTATTAATGTATTCACGTGTTTAAATTTATTTGCACTTTGCCATTTTTTATCTTGTTTTGTTTATTATTTCTGTGGAGCTCGTACCTGCAACTTATATTTGCGATATAAGTATCTAGTGTATTATCACAGCACGTCTTATTTTTATTGTTATTGCGATCCCAAGTCTATAATTTGTTGTTGAAATATTTACTATATTCACGTTTAAAACACGGGTCTGTGCAAAAGTTTCATTATTGTTGTGCTATATGAACGGAAGCCTATAAATGTATGCAACCTAGATGAAACCACAGATGGAAAGAGTTCTTTATTATGATTCTGTGATGTCGCAGAATGGAAGTAGGTACTTACGCTGACAATAAAATTGTGCAAAGTTTTGTAGGTCAATGAAGAGCAGTGTCATGGACAAAAGTCCATTGTTGAGGGATGATTATGAGAAAAATGAGTTTAAGTCGAACTTCATTGTACTGGTTAATCATTGTTGTATGTGTATAAATTATATTTTTATCAAACTCACCTCTCTGTTGAAGTGCTCGGTAAGTTTGTTGCGCCTCCGTGCAGTGAGGCGCGCCATGGTTGCAGCGAGGAGCTTGGCTTCGTCTAGGCCAGAACAGAGGATGCATTAACTAGCGATTGTCGAACCCGTCGGAGCCGTACTGAGGGCTCGAGATGCGGACATCTGTCTACAGACTGCCGCTAATCAATTATTGTGATTGTGACTAACGCAGCACGACAATAAACAAACCGTTACGCTTCTGGAGCTTTACAGTTCCACTCCACATTTTACTCAAAATTCTAGGTCTCGCTTGTCACCTCATATACACGAAAAACAAATACTTAGAGATAGCAACAATACCAGTAGTTTTTTTTAATTAGAAAAACCTAAAAGTCCAATCTGTAATACGGAACTAAACTCTATCTAACCTACTGCACTTAATTGCATACATTTTACATTACACATGTTACGCAGCAAGCAGATAACTAGGCACACGTATTGGTGTACCAGAGTGCGAGGAAGATTGCGGCGTCGAGGATTTCATCCTACTATACAAATGGCTGGTAATTGCGTATATTTTATACTTAGTAGAAATCAACTGGTTTCAGAGATATAGGCACCAGTGGCGCGGCATACCTTCCTTGTATTTCCACACGATGGCTCGTGTTGGGTCACTCTGAGGTCAATTATTCCCGCATCGAAGCGAGCGGAGCCCATCAATACGCGTGCTTTCTTTATTATTGTCCCTCACTGCACTTCACTTGATGAATGCACCGATGCAGAAACTTGACTCATGTAACGCGGTATTGTTTCCCTTGCGATACACGCAACACGTTTTCATTTTCAATGACTCGCTTTATCACAGATTCAACCTCACGGGAAGTCGATTGCAATTTGCAACACACTATCACTGATAAATGTCAATTTTAGTACTGGACTATGGGATTGAAATTTCTCGATTAAACTATTTTACAATAAAATTGTCTTGTTCCAAAAGCTCTATAACTAGCTAGCACTAACAGAAACATTTGCTAATTAGAATCATCGCAGAAAAAGCTTCACAACAAAATCTTGCTTAATTTACGTGTCAAAGGAGTACCTTTCTTAAACACCTATGCGCGCGCGCCGGCCAATCTCAAACAATCTCTCGTAAATAAATTAGTTTTGAGAATTGCGCACGTTTTCTCAAGCGTTCCGAAACTTCAATATAATGCGATATCGAATCGATCCATAAAATTACACTACGATACATCAGTATAGTTCAATATCAAATGCCTAATGATGTCACATGATGCTAATCTGGGATAAAACTATTTACTTACATATTTTCTGAACAATTCTAGATCAAAATTACATACCAAATTTTGATCGGAATAATTGGTGCTGTTTGAGCGTAAAGAAGGAATAGAAGACGTCATTCGCTTGTATAATTTTAGTTTTGAAATTGATATGCGTAGGTATTCATTTTTATATTTTACTACTGTATTTATACTGTATACATATAAGTACATTGTACCCATTATTTACTTACGGGACTTAGATTCTAAAATTCGTTCACCGAGTGAACAGGTTGTAGATGTGTGTTCGGGCGGCGCGGTGACGGGCCCCGGGCGCGCGACTTGGCTGCGCCGGCGGCGGTAGGGGGCGGCCGGAGCACCATCACACTGTATTGCGCAAGGCATGAGAACCATCGAAAGTGCCCCCTCCCCCGGATATGGAGCGTGCATCTCTTATAAACACAGGTGGCGCCCCGATGCTGGACACTGTTCTATCTAAACTCGAGTGTAACGTGCCAGGATGTGCGACAAAACGGTAGGTGCCCGTGACCTAGTGCACCGGTGCTTACTGCTAGATATACCAAGTTTTTCCATGAGGTGGTCTACAGCGAGTGCAAAAAGTGTCGAAGTGTTTTTTTCGTGAAAATTTCTTCATAATTTTAAGGGGATGATTAATTTAAAGTTTGGTGTGTGCAGGTACTGAGAGCGTTGTTCGTGGCGGCGGTGGTGGCGGTGGCGAGCGCGCGGCCGGAGCCGCCCAGCTCGTACGGCCCGCCCTCGGCGTCGTACGGCGCGCCGGCGCCGCAGTACGGCCCGCCGCAGCGGCCCATCGTGCACAAGCACGTATACGTGCACGTGCCGCCCCCGGACAACGAGCTGCCCGCGCCGCGCAAGCAGATCTACGTGCCGCCGCCGCAGAAGCACTACAAGATCGTGTTCATCAAGGCACCGACGCCGCCTACACCCACCGCGCCCATCATCCCCGTGCAGCCTCAGAACGAGGAGAAGACCTTGGTGTACGTGCTGGTGAAGAAGCCCGAGGAGCAGCCCGACATCGTCATCCCCACGCCCGCGCCCACGCAGCCCGCCAAGCCCGAGGTCTACTTCATCAGATACAAGACCCAGGCAAGTTCTGTCAAACTTTCTTACTGAGTGTAACATTGTTCGTAACAACTTTTCCTACACAGAAAAAACATATTACTTATGGTTTATTTTATGAGCTTTGAAAGCGCACAAGTCAAAAGAATGAAAAAATATATAATTTGAAAAACTGTAAACTACAGCCATTGTAAATTCTAAATGATACTCTTTTGCATTGACATGTTCTTGTACATTATCAGTCCACTAAGCATAGTGCGCGGCGCTGCGTAGATGAGTCGTGTGAAAGTGAGCTACTTCCTGGAGCACTGCAGCAGGAAGCACTATAGGCATTATCTGCATGACCTAACGCTCATTGCACCCGCCATCATCATTACTGTGATGCAACGGAGGATGCCACCTCCCCGCGTGCAATATTATTTACACGGACTCGCATACGGACGCACTGCAAGAAGCTAGATAATGAACTGCGTAACGTAATCCTAAATTAGGTCTAAATCCTCTCGACCTAACAAACCAGCAAATACTTGTGCTCATCTTGTTTTTATGTCGCCATCACCGTATATCGGCCTTCACTCACAAGCTAGTTTATACTAAATTATGGTGTCCATGTATGCTATAATATTCATACATAAATATAGATTTCTCATATACATATGTAATTTTCTCCAGTCGTAGTTCACAGACCGAAATTACCAGCATGTAGTTTAGGTAATTCTGTCAAATGTTGCATGCCATTGTTTATTACACAGACAATGAGCGTAATGTTAAAATAACATCATAATAACAGTGGTTTCATGCAAATATGATTATAATTGGCGGGTCATTCTGCATTTTAAATGAAGCCACAATCGAAAGTGGCCGCAACGCGTTTGAATTTTAACATTGATCGCTAAACTCGTACGTGTAATAGTTTAATACGTAACCTGCACTTAGCTGCTTGCGGTTTGACGTATGTGGGTCATATAAATAAATACCTGAATATTGATTTGTTAACATACGAACTTTACAAAATAAAAAGTATCATATGTACCGCTGCATAGAACTTAGAGCGTTTAGCGGCTTTGGTGGCAAGACGAAGTAAAATGCGAGCCGATTCATCCTTACGATTTCTACAATGATAAAATTAAAACTTATAATTTGAAGACGGAAGAGAAAATATCTTTTACCAAACTAATGACTATAGATAGAATAAAAAGTATAGTTAGAAATTAATGATTAATGAAAGTAGACACTGGATAGTAAAGTTGTGTTTTTATTTACAGAAGCAGGAAGGCTACCCAGCCGCCGCGCCCGCGCCGCAGTACGGTCCCCCTGCTTCCGCGCCCTCCTCCGAGTACGGAGCCCCCTGAGCTCGTCCTGCGACCTTCTCTCCACCTGACCCTGACTGCTCTGGCCTCCTTTAGAAGAACGACCTCACACCACCGACGCTACATAACAAAACGCAAAAGGTCTTAGCAACCTGCTGCCGAAATTATACATGACCCTCAGCTCATGAGTCATACCAACTGGTTTCCCAAGAGTCCCTGAACGTGGCCTTATGAACCTAAAAACACCACCGACGCTATCCAATCTTGGAAATCCGTTGCGAAACCACACCATGCATCAGTATGGAAAAAGCGACTTTTAAAAGTGATTGATAAGTTCTAGAGAGTACGCGAGTGCAGTCAGAGGCGTCAGCTGGCATAACGCCAAACTACAGCACTGCAACGTGTACGTTATTATAATGCATCAAATTGATGTGAATGTTTGTAAATATACTTATTATTTTTATATGAATTAAATGTTTGTAATTAATATAGCATTTGAATTTTATTTTATACCACCTGCACTTTATGCAACGCTATAAAAAATAATTCTAAATTGAATGCTGAAAGCTTTGATTGAGCTTTTTTATTTATTAACATATTGAGCACAAATGTGTGATACTGACTCAGGTAGAAAAGGAAAAGTTATGACTACACCAAAAAGAAAACATCGTTGCAAAACTGTCAGATCCTGCAAGGAAAATAAAGTAAACACGAGAAGGCCGAGCTAATGGCTCATTGTGGCTGCGAGGAAAGTTTTCAGCAGAAGCATTACGCAGGCGTTAACTAGATGGGGACGTTACTGATTAGAGACACGCTAAAAGCGAAAACATGTAAATCACGGCTAATATAGTGATTGCTGTTACACAATTTTCTATGGGTCGCAGGTCTCCTTACATAATAGCGACCTGTATTTCATGACATACAGAATGTACAAGGCGAATGAGGTTAATGTATTTGGGACATACCTATGTAGGTACGTACGGTATGCTAAGTTAATATCAAGTGCTCCATCGACCTAGTTACTTATGTGTTTCTGTTTACACGTAATCTTTGTAGGTCAAGACAATATGTAAGTTTATGCCCACAGGTGAAGTAGGTACTTAACTATCATACATTGAGGTATCATCCATAATTTACCAATGATAATAAGGGATGTGAAACACGTATGCCCTATGTTACTTGTAGGGTTTATAGGGTAATAAAACAAATAAATGAAATCAGGGGAAGGGGTTTGATATGATAGTCCTTAGGCACACGCTACACTACAACTCGCCTGGTCTGAAACAATGTTGCATTCTACGATTACCTAGATTATCATTAAGCTTATCTGCACCGGACAGATGAGCCCTCCCATTTTTAAATCTAGATGAACATTTTAATTATATTGTCAGCGTAATTGCAGACGCTGCGCAACTTAATCGACTAGGTACTGCCGTAGTTCTCACGCCTCCTCTTTCATTCATTGCACTCTACCTACCCAATGATTTAATTCCAGTAGTTACCGCGTATGGGTAAGGTATGCTGTATATGGCCGGAAAGTAGGCAGTAGTACCTAGTACCTACGCATTGTAGTTTATAATGTGTGTTGCGGATAGTGATGTAACGCGAACAATCGCTACAATAGTAAAAAATGTCTCACGGCTCCGTTATAATATAACAGCAATTTAGCATTTTCACTTTCTCGGGCCCTGAATGAATGGACTCTTCCGCCATCCTGGATTGCGGCCGTCTGGAGGAATGGTGCCGCCTCGAGGTGATGTTGTGTAATGATGGGTAATAAACGGTCTGAAAGGGCATCTCACCCATTGCTTCGGCCAGCTTGTGGACTAGAACACATTATGAAACTTTGATTTGTAGCTAGTCTGGTCAACGGCCTGACTATGGGGTATATTTTTAACTTAAATATACAACTGGCTCAGTATTTCTTACTTTATCCGATTTATTGATCGTACAGTAGGTACCTATCAACTAACATAACATAACTAACATTTTTGATAACGCACGCAGCTAATAACTTTTGTTGGTGAAATTGTCCTGAGCGAAACTCTGCAAATGCATTTAAGTGAATAGGAACAGAAAAAACAACTAAAATTTAATTCTACCGGACAGACAAACGCAGTTTTACAGATTAATCTAGAATCCGCTGATTTCTTTCTAACAGAGTCTGAGAAGTTCACTGGACGTTGGCAATCTATTTTGGTAGGTATCCAAATCCGTCGGCTTCGTACAACAGTGTCCAGAGATCTATTGATTCTAGCGCTCGTGGAATAATTAGTTGGAAGATTTGTAAATATTTACAAAAACAATGTCGCTGCAAGTTAACTGTGAAGCGAAACTAGATTCCGAGCCCTGTGTACTTGCGTGGGACAATAAACTGTTTGTTGGTACGGAAGATGGCTTCATAAAAGTAAGTATGTTCTCTATGTTCTCGAAGCGCCCAAGGCAATTGCATGCGATAACCAATGTTAAGCAAAGGTTGACGCGGTCAGTCCTTGGATGGGTGACCGAAAAGTGGCATTCCATTTTGGGCGCTTCCGTGGGTTGGATAACACACACGTTAAATTGTAGGTCCCGGTTGTTTGTCTAGTACGGCAGTCGTTAAGCCATGTCAGAGGCCCTCAGGGCGGCTTGATAAACTCTTGACACTGGAGAGGGCCACTCTCATCATAAGACGAAGAAGATGTATGTTCTCGAATGCTCTGGTGGTAGGTACTTGCTTATCTATGTGATTGATGCTTGTACGACTTATGTGATTTGGTAAACTTTTAATTTTATTTTAATTCATGGTTACTTAATTAAAGCTAATCATTAGAGCATTTAAGTTTCCTACCACAGAATAATTATTTTCGACTTCTGGATATTTGCAAAACAAAACAATAAGTGAATACCTACCCAGCTATTTCCAGTTTGTTGAATATAATTTATGAGTTTTCAAATTCATGTAAAAACAGAATCAGTTATTCCATACACTAAGTTTGGCCATACAAACGATATACTCTAGCCCTTATGAAAATGTAAAATGTAATGTAGTATGAAAATGTAATAAGTATACGTTTTTTCAAAAGTATACCTACAACTTTTGAAAGTTGTTCGTGTTGGTGTTTCCTAAGATGTACCTATAGTAGGTATAGCCGCCTTTAAAAAGTAATGGGTTGTACACTGTATATCTGTCTAGTTATATATTATGTCGTCTAGATTTTCTACGCCAGATTGTCCCCCGGCGCGTCCTGGGCTGCGCACGCGACGCAGGTGTTCGCGCTGGAGGCGGCCGGCGGGCAGCTGTACTCAGCATCCAACGACGGAGGTGTCCGCGTGTGGAACGACCAGGGACAGAAACTAGCAGACTACCCACATAGTGACGCAGACGTCGAGGCCATTCATGTGTGCGGGAACAATGTATTCACTGGTGATGAGGCAGGCAATGTAAGTATCACAATTTGTCCATAGTTTATAACCGACTTCAAAAAAAGGAGGTTATCAAGTCATCTGAAAGTTTTTTTTGTGGATATGTTACGCGATTACTCCGTTATTTATGACCCGTTTTCAAAAATTCTTATTTTATTCGACGGGGATAGGGTCCGAATTTTTTTTTACTTAAGTCTTTCTCTAATGAAAGTGGTGTACTGTTTTCTAGAGATGACTAAGAATGTACACAGAATGTGTGTATGTGTAAAACTCAGTCATTCTTAGATTTTTAGCTGATTTGTGGTTTCACTACTATTTACGATTTATTTGATACTTTTTTGATGATTTTCCACTTTAATCGTTTCCATACGACCAAATGCAATAAAACACTATATATATATATATGTTCACTATATATTATAAATCTTCCATATTTTCCCGACAGGTAACAGTATTCGAAAACAACACCGTTAAAGCAAGGTACAATGTGCTAGAAGAAGTCAAAACCCTCCAATTCAGTCCACCCTTCTTGTATACTGCACGTGATCTCTACGTTACGGTGACAGAAATTAAACCAGGTAAGCATGCGGTATAATATACTTACCATATAATGTTAGTAAACTAACGGGTAAAGATGATACTAACTAGCAGAGCTAATATGTACATATATTAAGTCAGACATACTTACCTTTTCACCCTGACTCACCCTGTTTCGAATGCGTCCCTACACCAATGACTTGTTTTTCAAGTTATGTGTGGATTTGCACTCGCTTAACGGTGACGGAAAACATTGTAAGGAAACCGACATATCTGAGGACCATAACATCCGAGGACATGTATCTTCCGTGGAAGGACCTGGGCGCCCACCTCGATGTATCTGCCTCAGAGAACTCCCAATCGAATTAATTCTGAGAGGGAGTCACCATCAGTCATGAGGAAATATGACTCAAAGAGACTTACCTTTTCATAATAGCAAAGTACATTTTTTATTTAGTATTGCTATTACGAAAAACTAGGCTCTTATGTTTATTAAAGTTGGTAACGGAAAAGATGTTTAAACTTTTTATTTTAAATGTATTTTAAAGATTAACCATTAGTATAGGTATCTTCTAGGTAAACGTGTTACACCCTAGGCTGCAGCAATGCTTAACATCAGGCAGGCTGTAGTCAAACCTAAACCTATCCCACGTAAAAAAAAAACTATTTTCTCAGAGGAATCCAAGACCCGTTTTGTGACTCGCCACACTATGGAAGGCCGCGCTCCGATAAGAATAGCTGGGGACCAGATCCTGCTGGCGGCGCGCGGCGGGAACAACTTGAGGCTCCACCATGCTACTGCGGATAACGACTTCAAGCTGCTGCATGAAGTCAAGGTACGTTAAGATTGCTGAACTGAATCTTCTCTGCCTTTATACGGAGTAGAATATAATTATAATACTTAGATGTTTTGAACGGTGGATGAGCGATGGACGTTGACAGTGGCGCCACTAACTTATAGAGGTTTACTTTTAAAAGCAATGTTTACAGACCATATTACACATAAACTACTTGAAAAACTATTAACAAACTGGTGACCACACTCAATTACTTCTTCTTCAAATGAGAGTAGCCAATGCTAGTGTCAAGAGTTTTCAAAGCACGTGAAGCACTGCTGTACTATAACAGCCGATACCTACAATAATTAAGTTTTTCTTTCATTCTAGATGGTTCATTACCCTACAGATATTTTCTTTCGAATTTATGCTTATATTTGATTGATTGCAGGTCAGTGACATGATAATCACAAGCCTGGCAGTAGATGGTGAATTCGCCTGGACAGGTAGTTGGGATGGCCATGTGAAGAGGTGGAAGATAGCTGGTGACCAGCTCCAGGCTGCCGGAGACATAGATTTAGGAGGATGTGTCAATGCAATTGTAGCTCAAGCTAACACAGCATATGTTGCTGCTTCAGGCGGCAAGCTTGTACATGTCAGAGCAACATAGAGCTCATGTAGGTCATCTAAATAAATTAAGAGAAATTAAGACTACTTTTATGCTGAAATATTTGTATTTGTTTTTAAAAAGAACCATTAAACCAATTCCATTAGAATATCTTGTTTTCCAACACCTGTATTGTCTCACTCGGATGGAAAGAGAAATTAAGGTTCAGAGTAGTGTGTAAATATTAATTCCAACAACTTAGCTCTTTCAGGAGTTAATAGAATAATAGTTCAATAATGATGAAAAGCTTTATACAGTAAAATTTTAAATACCTATTAATTTGTTTATTTCCAAACTGTATTGGCATAAAATATTCTTACTGTTATACATACAAATATTGTACATTATTTGTTTTCTTTCAAATGTAAGACATTTGAATCCACAATAATATTAATGTAACCCGAAAATTAGTAGTTTTAAGCAAGCTTTTAAGAATTAACTCAAATCATTTCACAAGTAAAGTATAAAAATAAAACTACCAGAAAATAAAAAGAAATCATAACAGTTCTTGATTTTTACACATGTTCATCCACATATTGTTATATGTGTGTATGTTATTATATGTATAGGTAAACATAATTTCAGCAGGATTTATAACAAAAAGAGCCCCTTATAAATAAACTAACTTTATTACATGATGAAGTGTGTAGAACTATCAGTATATTGTATTAATCTATATAACAATTTCAACATCACACAACTCTTTCTCCGATGGCAGCTTGACAGACTGAGCTGGTACATAGTTAGGATCAATCAAAGGTCGACCAAATTTTTCACGACGACGCAGCTCCAGAAACGCTTCGCGATGAGCCCAGTCTCTCAAGTGGGGATCAGGAGCGTAGGCCCATGCGAATCCACCAAACACTAAGCACAGAGTTACTGAGAAGAAGAACGACGCGTGATGATCATTCGTATCATCTCTCTGATTTTCGTAGTTAAATCCATAGCTAACCCAATTCTTGCTGGTGTCTGTGTCGGCAGCAGCAGCAGGAGCTGCAGCATCACTATTTTTCTTTGAAGTCGCAATGGCTCGGCTTGTCGTGTTTAGATGCTTCCATACACATCTTTGAATAACAGGCAATTGGCGCAATTTAATAAGAGACGCCATAATGTAGCTTTTATCCTAAAAAAGCTATAAAGGTAGGATTTTATCTAGCAAAATCGATTACGAAACCAAGAAAAACATCGAGGTTCCGTCCGTCGCGGATCACATATATTTTCAGAGACGTTGACAGATGGAAGAAATAAGACGTTGAAATGCTGACACTTTTTTCTTAATTAATAAAGTTCCCATGACACAATCAAATATATGAAAGAGTCCACATAGTTAAATTTTAGAGTGAGTCTATTAATACGGGTACCGTACGAATAATTTATTATTATTCGTACGGTACGGTAATTTATTATTATTCGTACAGAAGTCGTACAAATAATTTTACTTTATCAATTAGAGTGCAAATTTAAAAAAAAAATGCGTTTCTATTTGTTTTTAATTTAAACCAAAAAATTAAACCTACTGTGGTTTTGGGTGGTTATAAAAAAAATAACCTAACCTACTGTGGTTTTGGGTGGTTATAAAAAAAAATAACTTAACCTACCGTGGATTTGGGTGGTCATAAAAAAAATTAATCTAACCTACTGTGGTTTTGGGTGGTTATAAAAAAAATTAATCTAACCTACTGTGGTTTCGGGTGTTTATTATGTCGCACGATTGTATGTTTTAAAAGTCCGTAAAACGAAACGTCAGTGGCCGCCATAGCGTAAAGAACAACAAATAACGTAATATAATATATAACAAGCTAATCATCCAATTCATTCTTAATTTAAAAAAAAATTGAATACCCGTACGAATAAATATAATTTATTCTTCCGGTACCCGTAAAAATAGTCACATCCTAAATTTTATACACTTTCTTTGATATTAAGAGAGCTTCACGGTGGGCTATATACAGGTAGAAGATACAAAACATATATTTGAACAATACTATTTTTGTATAAAATATTTTAATTTTTAAGAAAGCAGCATGGTAGTTATGCAAACAGGCGGGCAAAATAACCAAGTGTTTACCGTCGTTCATCGATTATATTTTATTTAATTTTTATGTCACTGTCATTTCTTATTTTGTTGCGGCAGCTTGTTTTTTTTGTAGTAGGTAGAAGAATAAAATAATAATTTTGGTCTTTTACTCGTCTCAGGATCAATACATAAATATTTTAATATAATATTATTTATACGAACACTAACTTCGGGCTATCACAATGGTTGTAAGGCAGTACAATGAAGAGTTAAAGTATCTAGAGAAGGTTAACCCATACTGCTGGAAAATCAAGAAGGGTTTCCAACCTAATATGAATGTGGAAGGCGTGTTCTACGTGAACGGCACCCTTGAGAAGTTGATGCTGGACGAGTTGCGGAACGCGTGCAGGCCAGGTATGACGGGCGGGTTCCTGCCGGGAGTGAAACAGATCGCCAACGTAGCGGCGCTGCCGGGGATCGTGGGCCGGTCCGTCGGATTGCCAGATATACACTCCGGATATGGATTTGCGATAGGTAATGTGAATATTTTTATCGTCTTGCTTGCAATTAATGGGTATTTTTTGTAAATAAACTCATTGAATACCATAAGAAGTTATAAGCATTTAACTAAGTGATTGTTCTCATGCAAGATTTATTTTGACTATAATATTGATAAAAATCGGCTTATGAACTTTAGCCTATAAATATAGATATAATTTATTTTTGGTAATTAGCATGTAAAACCTTTATTCCAAGTAATTAATACCTACCACCCTTAGTTTATTATGGTGCAATTTTATAATATAAATACAGACATTGATTTATTTACTTATAGAAAAAAATAATTAAATTTAAACCATTATGTACTCTGAATGTAGCATATATTTGGAATTCCTAATAATATTGCATCATATTATCCAATGAATACCAACTGCTCCCACTTGCAGGTAACATGGCTGCATTTGACATGTCAGATCCAAAGTCTATAGTATCCCCGGGAGGAGTGGGCTTTGACATCAACTGTGGTGTGCGGCTGCTGAGGACCAACCTGCATGAGAAGGATGTTCAGCCTATCAAGGTAACTTTATCATGGGAAACTCAAAATATACAAACTTATATTTTGGACAGTTTACAATAACATATCACATCTTTGAATAAAATTTTTACAAACCTTGTATAAATGCTAAAATTTAAATTAACTACTGTGTATAAACCATTTGAAAATATCAAACAATTTGATCAGAGCTATTATGTTTAATATCATGTGTTTTAATTTTATAGGAACAACTGGCGCAAAGCCTGTTTGACCACATTCCTGTTGGAGTAGGCTCTAAAGGTATAATTCCCATGAATGCCAGAGACCTGGAAGAAGCTTTAGAGATGGGAATGGATTGGTCACTCAGGGAAGGATATGTTTGGGCAGAAGATAAAGAACACTGTGAAGAGTATGGTCGTATGTTAAATGCAGATCCCTCCAAAGTGAGCCTCAGAGCCAAGAAAAGAGGACTGCCTCAGCTGGGGACATTAGGAGCTGGTAATCATTATGCAGAAATTCAAGTTGTTGATGAAATTTATGACAAATATGCAGCTGGGAAGATGGGCATTGAGAGAATTGGTCAAGTTTGTGTCATGATTCATTCTGGAAGCAGAGGATTTGGCCATCAGGTGGCCACTGATGCCCTCGTGCAGATGGAGAAAGCTATGAAGAGAGATAACATAGAAACCAATGATCGGCAGCTGGCATGTGCCAGAATTAACTCAGTTGAAGGTCAAGATTACTTGAAAGCTATGGCTGCAGCAGCAAACTTTGCATGGGTCAACAGAAGTTCAATGACTTTCTTAACTCGCCAGGCATTCGCTAAGCAGTTTAAGATGGCACCTGATGATTTGGACATGCATGTTATTTACGATGTCTCTCACAATGTGGCCAAAATTGAACAGCATATTGTAGATGGCAAGCAAAAAACGCTACTTGTCCATAGAAAGGTAAGATAATGCTGGTCAAAGACATACCTTAATTTGATCTCTAGAAGGTTTGCTAGAGTAGAATTAATTAGTTTTGCTTTTATTACAGGGCTCTACTAGAGCATTCCCTCCCCACCACCCCCTGATCCCCGTAGACTACCAGCTGACTGGACAGCCGGTGCTGATTGGAGGTACCATGGGCACCTGCAGCTATGTCCTCACTGGCACCCACCAGGGCATGACCGAGACATTTGGTTCTACTTGCCATGGCGCAGTAAGTATTATATTTTAACGAAAATAAATGTACTAATATATAAAAATGACAATCGCTGCATTTAACTTGTTAATTTTTTATAGGGAAGGGCATTGTCTCGGGCTAAATCACGACGTAACATTGACTACAAAGAAGTGTTAACTAAATTAGAAACGATGGGCATCTCGATCCGAGTGGCGTCACCGAAGCTGGTGATGGAAGAATCTCCAGAATCATACAAGAACGTGACCGACGTCGTGGACACGTGTCACGCCGCCGGCATCAGCAAGAAGACTGTCAAGTTAAGACCTATAGCTGTCATCAAAGGATAACCTGTTTATGATAACTAAGCATTTACTAAGTAACATTATCTAATAAAAGTATGTAAGCATATTACAATGAGAGGTAAGAATAATCCTGATGAACATACTGCTGTGTTAATTGAAAACTCAATATGTTTGTATTTATTTTACTTTTTAATAATTATGTCTTGCTAAATGTGTTGTTTTATTTTTTATACCATAAAAAATACAAAAATAACAACGAAATTACCTACAAAAAAACAAATTTATTTGACTTGGAAATTCGTATAAGAGTAGCAATGATTGCTACTCTTATGCCTCCTCTTCATTATCGGCCATGATGGGCGATTATAAGCGATGACGATAGTGTAAAAGGGCTACTCGCCTGTAGTCGCCCATCATCGTTCCTAATCGTCTTTGTAATTGCCGCGATCGGCGACTTGTTTGTCGGTTTTTCGGGCACGAATCAAAGGGAATCGGTTGTAGTTGTGTGCGTGTGCCCACACTATCACTTGAGTCTCGCGACAGACTTGAGTGGAGCCACGAATAGCGCCGAACGCGCCCGACTAATAGCCAAGCGCATCGAGTTGGCTCCGCGATGGTTGATGCGAGCGAAACGGCGGAGCTGTCAAAATTGATGTTATTGTTCAAAACAATGATTAAATTAATTGATTATGAATGTTAATAAGATAATAAATAACTCGTTAACAATTATTATTTGTTCTTGTGTAATATTTGCTGACAAACAGTTTATTATTTTATTAAAACTAAAAACCACTTGGAATTGGTTTATTGATTTTCGGACCGGTCCGCGCGTTCGATCAAAATGGTTCGCGCGGTTCCCGTCGCACTTGCAATCGATTTTAATGATTTGTATTATCGTTTCCACACCACTCTATGAAGTAGATAATATTGGCGCGTTTTTTTTATAGTGGTATCCCCGATAGGCCTACATCTACTAGTACTACACTCTCTGAAACTATACAAATAACAATATTAAAACTTGTATCTTTTATTCAAAACAACTTACATGACACAGAGCAGTAATCGTAACTAATTAAAAACTAAACCTTATAATAAACTTAAAAATACATTAAATCAACAACTATATAAACTAGAATATATACAACCTTACAAATAATATACTAAACTGAATTAACTAAAAATATTAATAAAACTAATTAATCAAACAATATGAAACAATAATAAACATTCAATATTCAACAACAAAGGATTTAACACCTGCGCGCAGGTGTTAAATCCTTTGTGGTGTTTAATCCTCCTTAAGAAGATTTGTGGCTACGAAAATACCAAAATAATTAATGTTGTTATTTGTATAGTTTCAGAGAGTGTAGTAGTAGTGAATGTAGGCCTATCGAGGATACCACTATAAAAAACGCGCCAATATTATCGACTTCTTAGAGTGGTGTGGAAACGATTATACAAATCAATCGCAAGTGCAACGGTCAGCGCGAGCGATTTTGATTGAACGCGCGGACCCGTCCAAAAATCAATAAAATCAATTCCAAGTGGTTTTAGTTTCGATTAAATAATAAACTATTGGTCAGCAAATATTACACAAGAACAAATAATAATTGTTACCAATAATATTGTATTTATTTATTACGCGCGAACCATTTAATAATTAAAATTTATAATCAATTCATTTAATCGTTGTTTTAAACAATTAACATCAATTTTAACAGCTCCGCCGCTATCGCTCGTATCAACCATTGCGGGTCCAACTCGATGCGCTCGGCTATAGTCGGGCGCGATCGGCGCAATTCGTGGCTCCACTCAAGTCTGGCGCGAGACTCAAGTCACACTATCGCCGATCATTCATTCGACGGAGGACAGCGAGCCGTGCGGACGTTACGTCGTTTTATTTTTTTAGGATAAGATTTTTCAAGTTGGTAGGTAATCATAACTGGGCACTTGGATCACCAATTAAGTTGTATAGGTAGGTATATATTTATTTTGTTCTCTTACGATGAATGCTCAGACACCACCATCTTCTCTTCTTCCTTTTTTTTCGCAACTTTTCGTTCAACTATTTTGGTAAGCACGTTCTATCCTAGACCGTAATGATTGCTTACCATCAGGCGAATTACGGTCAAGTGCAAACCCATTTCTTGTAAAAAAAAAATGTACACGGAAATTAAAGTAATGGTAGTCGCAGCTAAAACCGCTACGTCCATCTTGAACGCTTGCCGCTCAATAAATGATCACGGACGTAAGTAAGTGTGGATGCTTGTACGATGATCGTGACGATTACGCTGCCGATCACAGACGATCGACGAGTGTCGATCATGGCCGATAGTGAAGAGGAGGCATTAAACGACACGTAACATTGTTTGGTGTCAATTGGTTTAAATTACCTCAGCTGTCGCAGGCTTCTGCATACATTTGATTTAAATGGCTCTGCGACAATCACCCTGGACAACCTACTTATACAGATAAGGTTGAGGTGAGTAGTATATTATATTGTAATCTAGGGTACCAGTGAAACTCAATCATTATTATAATATACGATTTTTTATTAATTACTACTACAACAGTTAACAATTTTATCTAGGAATAATTTAATACTTTTGTTTAAAATGATCTAGCTTTGGAGGTACATTGTTCAATTCAGCAACTACTGAGTAGTGACTAATTTAGCAGCCGGCCCGGGGGCAATCTACAAGCTTTTCAATTTATCTGCTAATATTACGAGTAGCGCTGTGCCCAGGAAGAACAAGCCGGGAGGGAGAACTGTGGTGCTCCGGTCTATCTCTTCTGGAATAATACAAGCAGTTGATTACATTTTTGGTTCACCATAGCGTGTTAGGTTAACTAAGTCATTGATCTGTATAAATTATTTGTTATAGAAAAGTTATAGAGATCAATGACTTGTTAACATAAAGCATATTTTCTGGTCTTAGTTCTGATTTCTATGTCTTAAGTATGTACTTGTATATAATATCAAACAAATTAATAAAATATGAAACTTATTTCTTGCAGTCTTGCAGAAGATTTACCATATGCACAGAAAAAAATCCAAGAGATCATTCTTACCAGGTATCACTTTGTGCTTTTCCTCTTGTACATCTGTGGCCCAGCCCATGCATTTGTCGAGTGCTTCCTCCCACCGCACTCTGCGCATCTCCCTCTCTGGCGATGTCAAAGAACACATTATTGGTGTTTTTTTTTAATGATTCGTGGGTGCCTTTGATTGAAATTTCATAACAGTTAATAATCGGTCAGCGCCGCTGACGGCAACTAGCGGAACCACGAGTATGTTTGTTTTGTTGCTCATTTTTGTATTGAATTATTTTACTACAAAGTTGTGCTATGTTACTATACGTTATTGGAAATCGTCAAAGAAAAAGAATAATTATTGAAATCGGTTCCTAAATAACGGAGTAATCGCGTGACATAACCACAAAAAAACTTTAAAGACATGATAACCTTCTTTTTTTGCCTGTTAAAAATAGTATCTACTATGACCAATGACCATTATCCACCAGTAAAGTTGGCGGCAAGTACCTATACTTAAGATAGTAGAAAGAGTGAGAACAGATAAAAATAACAGATTAAGTATTATCAAATTAACTTCACAATGTAAGGTCAGTTAGTTAGTTGTTGTAACGTAGGCACCTTCGCTGGATATGGCTGGCAGGAAGGTGTCGGCGGGCGGGCTGGGCGTGCAGGCCGGCCACACGCGCAGCGCGCGCCCCGCCACCACGGCCGCGCCCAGCGCCGTACTCTCCATCATCAGGGGACGCACCTGCAGCAGGTGAAACATACGTGAGTTTGAGGACAAATCGGAATT